>JANFCV010000250.1:582500-587500 GCA_024500475.1 Phthorimaea operculella | reverse complement strand
ACCTAACCTAACCTAATCCCAACCTAACCTAACCTAACCTAACCCAATCCTAACCTAACCTAACCTAACCTAACCTAACCTAACCTAACCTAACCTAACCGCAACATAACCTAACCTAACCTCAACCTAACCTAACCTAACCTAACCTAACCTAACCTAACCTAACCTAACCTAACCTAACCAAACCTAACCCAATCCAACCCAACCCAACCTAACCTAACCCAACCTAACCTAACCTAACCTAACCTAACCTAACCTAACCTAACCTAACCGAACCTAACCTAACCCCATCCCAACCTAACCTAACCTAACCTAACCTAACCTAACCTAACCTAACCTAACCTAACCTAACCTAACCTAACCTAACCTAACCTAACCTAACCTAACCTAACCTAACCTAACCTAACCTAACCTAACTCTAACCTAACCTAACCTCCAACCTAACCTAACCTAACCCAACCTAACCTAACCTACCCTAACCCAACCCAACCCCACCTAACCTAACCTAACCTAACCTAACCTAACCTAACCTATCCTAACTAACCTATCCTAACCTAACCTAACCTACCCTATCCTAACCTAACCTAACCTAACCTAACCTAACCTAACCTAACCTAACCTAACCTAACCCTAACCTAACTCCAACTCCAACCTAACCCAACCTAACCTAACCTAACCTAACCTAACCTAACCTAACCCAATCCCAACCTAACCTAACCTAACCTAATCCCAACCTAACCTAACCTAACCTAACCCAACCTAACCTAACCTAACCTAACCCAACCTAACCTAACCTAACCTAACCTAACCCAACCTAACCTAACCTAACCTAACCTAACCTAACCTAACCTAAATCCCAACCCAACCTAACCTAACCCAACTCAACCTAACCTAACCTAACCTAACCTAACCTAACCTAACCTAACCTAACCTAACCTAACCTAACCTAACCTAACCTAACCTAACCTAACCTAACCTAACCTAACCTAACCTAACCCAATCCCAACCTAACCTAACCTAACCCAACCTAACCTAACCTAACCTAACCTAACCTAACCTAACCTAACCTAACCTAACCTAACCCAACCTAACCTAACCTAACCTAACCCCAACCCAACCTAACCTAACCTAACCTAACCTCCAACCTAACCTAACCTAACCTAACCTAACCTAACCTAACCTAACCTAACCTAACCTAACCCAACCTAATCCCAATCCCAACCCAATCCCAACCTAACCCAACTCCTAACCTAACCCAACCTAACCTAACCTAACCTAATAACCAACCCAACCCAACCTAACCTAACCTAACCTAACCCAACCTAACCCAACCTAACCTAACCTAACCCAACCTAACCTAACCTAACCTAACCTAACCTAATCCCAACCTAACCTAACCTAACCTAACCTAACCCAACCTAACCTAACCTAACCTAACCTAACCTAACCCAACCCAACCTAACCCAACCTAACCCAACCTAACCTAACCTAACCTAACCTAACCTAACCTAACCTAACTCAACCTAACCTAACCTAACCTAATCCCAACCTAACCTAACCTAACCTAACCTAACCTAACCTAACCCAACCTAACCTAACCTAACTCAATCCCAACCTAACCCAATCCCAACCTAACCTAACTCAACCTAACCTAACCTAACCTAACCTAACCTAACCTAACTCAACTCAACCTAACCTAACCCACCTAATCCCAACTCCAACCTAACCTAACCTAACCTAACCTAACCTAATCCCAACCTAACCTAACCTAACCTAAATCCCAACCTAACCCAACCTAACCTAACCCAACCTAACCTAACCTAACCTAACCTAACCTAACCTAACCTAACCTAACCTAACCTAACCTAACCCAACCCAACCTAACCTAACCTAACCTAACCTAACCCAACCCAACCTAACCTAACTAATCCCAACCTAACCTAACCTAACCTAACCTAACCTAACCTAACCTAACCTAACCTAACCTAACCTAACCTAACCTAACCTAACCTAACCTAATCCCAACCTAACCCAACCTAACCTAACCTAACCTAACCTAACCTAACCTAACCTAACCTAACCTAACCTAACCTAACCCAACCTAACCCAACCTAACCTAACCTAACCTAACCTAACCTAACCTAACCTAACCTAACCTAACCCAACCTAACCTAACCTAACCTAACCTAACCTAACCTAACCTAATCCCAATCCCAACCTAACCTAACCTAACCTAACCTAACCTAACCTAACCTAACCTAACCTAACCTAATCCCAACCTAACCTAACCCAATCCTAACCCAACCTAACCTAACCTAACCTAACTCCAACCTAACCTAACCTAACCTAACCTAACCCAACCCAACCTAACCTAACCTAACCTAACCCAACCTAACCTAACCTAACCTAACCTAACCTAACCCAACCTAACCTAACCTTACCTTACTCAACCCAACCTAACCTAACCTAACCTAACCTAACCTAACCTAACCTAACCTAACCTAACCTAACCTAACCTAACCTAACCTAACCTAACCTAACCTAACCTAACCTAACCTAACCCAACCTAACCTAACCTAACCTAACCTAACCTAACCTAACCTAACCTAACCTAACCTAACCTAACCTAACCTAACCTAACCTAACCTAACCTAATCCCAACCTAACCTAACCTAACCCAACCCAACCTAACCCAACCTAACCTAACCTAACCTAACCTAACCTAACCTAACCTAACCTAACCTAACCTAACCTAACCCAACCTAACCTAACCTAACCTAACCTAACCTAACCCAACCCAACCTAACCTAACCTAACCTAACCTAACCTAACCTAACCTAACCTAACCTAACCTAACCTAACCTAACCCAACTCCAACCTAACCCAACCCAACCTAACCCAACCTAACCCAACCTAACCTAACCTAACCTAACCTAACCTAACCTAACCTCCAACCTAACCTAACCTAACCTAACCTAACCTAACCTAACCTAACCTAACCCAACCCAACCTAACCTAACCTAACCTAACCTAACCTAACCCAACTCTAACCTAACCTAACCTAACCTAACCTAACCTAACCTAACCTAACCTAACCCAACCTAACCTAACCTAACCTAACCTAATCCCAACCTAACCTAACCTAACTCAACCTAACCTAACCTAACCTAACCTAACCTAACCCAACCTAACCCAACCTAACCCAACCTAACCTAACCTAACCTAACCTAACCTAACCTAACCTAACCTAACCCACCTAACCTAATCCCAACCCAACCTAACCCAACCTAACCTAACCCAACCTAACCTAACCTAACCTAACCTAACCTAACCTAACCTAACCTAACCTAACCTAACCTAACCTAACCTCCAACCAACCTAACCTAACCTAACCCAATCCCAACCCCACCTCACCTAACCTAACCTAACCTAACCTAACCTAACCTAACCTAACCTAACCTAACCTAACCTAACCTAACCTAACCTAACCTAACCTAACCTAACCTAACCTAACCTAACCTAACCTAACCTAACCTAACCTAACCTAACCACAACCTAACCTAACCTAACCTAACCCAACCTAACCTAACCTAACCTAACCTAACCTAACCTAACCTAACCTAACCCAACCCAACCTAACCTAACTCAACCTAACCTAACCTAACCTAACCCAATCCCAACCTAACCCAACCTAACCTAACCCAACCTAACCTAACCTAACCTAACCTAACCTAACCTAACCTAACCCAACCTAACCTAACCTAACCTAACCTAACCTAACCTAACCTAACCCAACCTAACCTAACCTAACCTAACCTAACCTAACCTAACCTAACCTAACCTAACCCAACCTAACCTAACCTAACCTAACCTAACCTAACCCAACCCAACCTAACCTAACCTAACCTAACCTAACCTAACCTAACCTAACCCAACCTAACCTAACCTAACCGCACCCCAACGCAACCTAACCTAACCTAACCTCCCTAACCTAACCTAACCTAACCTAAACTTTTAATTACCTTTCCTAACCTTACCTAACCTAACATTACATAACCTTACCTTACCTTACCTTATCTATATTTACCTAACCTAACCTAACCTAACCTAACCTAACCTAACCTAACCTAACCTAACCTAACCTAACCTAACCTAACCTAACCTAACCTAACCTAACCTAACCTAACCTAACCTAACCCAACCTAACCTAACCTAACCCAACCTAACCCAATCAACTCAACCTATCCCAACCTAACCTAACCTAACCCAACCTAACCTAACCTAACCTAACCTAACCTAACCTAACCTAACCTAACCTAACCTAACCTAACCTAACCTAACCTAACCTAACCTAACCTAACCTAACCTAACCTAACCTAACCTAACCTAACCTAACCTAACCTAACTCAACTCCAACCTAACCTAACCTAACCCAACCTAACCCAACCCAACCTAACCCCAACCTACCTAACCTAACTCCAACCCAACCTAACCCAACTCCAACCTAACCTAACCCACCTAACCTAACCTAACCCAACCTAACCCAACCTAACCTAACCTAACCTAACCCAACCCAACCTAAACCTAACCTAACCTAACCCAACCTAACCTAACCTAACCTAACCTAACCTAACCTAACCTAACCTAACCTAACCTAACCCAACCTAACCTAACCTAACCTAACCTAACCTAACCTAACCTAACCTAACCTAACTCCAACCTAACCTAACCTAACCCAACCTAACCCAATCCCAACCTAACCTAACCTAACCTAACCTCCAACCCAACTCAACCTAACCTAACCTAACCTAACCTAACCTAACCTAACCTAATCAACCTAACCTAACCTAACCCAACCTAACCCAACCTAACCCAACCTAACCTAACCTAACCTAACCTAACCTAACCTAACCTAACCTAACCTAACCTCCAACCCAACCTAACCTAACCTAACCTAACCCAACCTAACCTAACCCAACCTAACCTAACCCAACCTAACC
>JANFCV010000250.1:572500-575000 GCA_024500475.1 Phthorimaea operculella | reverse complement strand
TAACTAACCTAACCTAACCTAACCTAACCTAACCTAACCTAACCTAACCTAACCTAACCTAACCTAACCAACCTAACCTAACCTAACCTAACCTAACCTAACCTAACCTAACCTAACCTAACCTAACCTAACCTAACCTAACCTAACCTAACCCAACCTAACCTAACCTAACCTAACCCAACCTAACCTAACCTAACCTAACCTAACCTAACCTAACCCAACCTAACCTAACCTAACCTAACCTAACCTAACCTAACCTAACCTAACCTAACCTAACCTAACCTAACCCAACCTAACCTAACCTAACCCAACCTAACCTAACCCAACCTAACCTAACCTAACCTAACCTAACCTAACCTAACCCAACCCAACCTAACCTAACCTAACCCAACCAAACCTAACCCAACCTAACCCAACCAACCCCAAACCAACCCAACCTAACCTAACCCAACCTAACCTAACCAAACCTAACCCAACCAAACCCAACCTAACCTAACCTAACCTAACCTAACCTAACCTAACCTAACCTAACCTAACCTAACCTAACCCAACCTAACCTAACCTAACCTAACCTAACCTAACCTAACCTAACCTAACCTAACCTAACCTAACCTAACCTAACCTAACCTAACCTAACCCAACCTAACCTAACCCAACCTAACCTAACCTAACCTAACCTAACCTAACCTAACCTAACCTAACCTAACCTAACCTAACCTAACCTAACCTAACCTAACTAACCTAACCTAACCTAACCTAACCTAACCCAATCCCAACCTAACCTAACCTAACCTAACCTAACCTAACCTAACCTAACCTAACCTAACCTAACCTAACCTAACCTAACCTAACCTAACCTAACCTAACCTAACCTAACCTAACCTAACCTAACCTAACCCAACCTAACCTAACCTAACCTAACCTAACCTAACCTAACCTAACCTAACCTAACCTAACCTAACCTAACCTAACCTAACCTAACCTAACCTAACCTAACCTAACCCAACCTAACCTAACCTAACCTAACCTAACCTAACCTAACCTAACCTAACCTAACCTAACCTAACCTAACCTAACCTAACCTAACCTAACCTAACCTAACCTAACCTAACCTAACCCAACCTAACCTAACCTAACCACAACCTAACCTAACCTAACCTAACCTAACCTAACCTAACCTAACCTAACCTAACCTAACCTAACCCAACCTTACCTAACCTAACCCAACCTAACCTAACCTAACCTAACCCAACATAACCTAAAACAACCTAACCTAACCAAACCTAACCTAACCCAACCTAACCTAACCCAACCTAACCTAACCCAACCTAACCTAACCTAACCTAACCTAACCTAACCTAACCTAACCTAACCTAACCTAACCTAACCTAACCTAACCTAACCTAACCTAACCTAACCTAACCTAACCTAACCTAACCTAACCTAACCTAACCTAACCTAACCTAACCTAACTAACCTAACCTAACCTAACCTAACCTAACCTAACCTAACCTAACCTAACCTAACCTAACCTAACCTAACCCAACCTAACCTAACCTAACCTAACCCAACCTAACCTAACCCAACCTAACCTAACCTAACCTAACCTAACCTAACCTAACCTAACCTAACCTAACCTAACCTAACCTAACCCAACCCAACCTAACCTAACCTAACCTAACCTAACCTAACCTAACCTAACCTAACCTAACCTAACCTAACCCAACCTAACCTAACCTAACCTAACCTAACCTAACCTAACCTAACCCAACCTAACCTAACCTAACCTAACCTAACCTAACCTAACCTAACCTAACCTAACCCAACCCAACCTAACCTAACCTAACCTAACCTAACCCAACCCAACCCAACCTAACCAACCTAACCTAACCTAACCTAACCTAACCTAACCTAACCTAACCTAACCCAACCTAACCTAACCTAACCCAACCTAACCCAACCTAACCCAACCTAACCTAACCTAACCCAACCTAACCCAACCCAACCTAACCTAACCTAACCTAACCTAACCTAACCCAACCCAACCTAACCTAACCTAACCTAACCTAACCTAACCTAACCCAACCTAACCTAACCTAACCTAACCTAACCTAACCTAACCTAACCTAACCTAACCTAACCCAACTCCCAACCTAACCTAACCTAACCTAACCTAACCTAACCTAACCTAACCTAACCTAACCTAACCTAACCTAACCTAACCTAACCTAACCTAACCTAACCCAACCTAACCTAACCCAACCCAACCTAACCTAACCTAACCTAACCTAACCTAACCTCCAACCTAACCTAACCTAACCTAACCTAACCTAACCTAACCTAACCCAACCTAACCTAACCCAACCTAACCTAACCTAACCTAACCTAACCTAACCTAACCTAACCTAACCTAACCCAACCTAACCTAACCCAACCTAACCTAACCTAACCTAACCTAACCTAACACAACCTACACTAACCTAACCTAAACTAACCTAAC
>JANFCV010000250.1:502500-560000 GCA_024500475.1 Phthorimaea operculella | reverse complement strand
CGACGACCCATATTTTTTATTACATATTCCAAAGCACATTTACTGAGACTACATTATGATTTTTTTGGAGATTTTTACACTCGCACGTTCTTCAGTTATCCTGAAAAAAACATCAAAACACGTGCTTTTAACCTCCAAATTGATGTAAGAAGGAATTGTGCCAGAAACTTGAAATAAAAACTGAAAAGTGCTTCAAGACCTAAGGATTTCGATTCTGAAATTTTCCAGAATTTTGAACTATTTATAACGAAGTTATTAGCGGAAACTCCTCCTGAAAAGACATTTTTATTTAGAAGAAACTAAGTAAAATTCTTGGATTCTAACACTGCTATCCCTTGCGCGCTAAGACTATCTATCGAACTTTTAAGTGTCATAATTTTCAGTCGATTGATTTTGAAAATATAATTGAAAAACCAAATTTTCAGGTTTTTCAGTTATAACTCATTGACTTACAGTTCCACAAAAATTCTTTCTTTTGTATATCGTAGCATCTTATTTAAGACTAATTTTAAGATTTTTTGCAAAATTTTCAGGCCACTGGTTTCAGAAATATTGAATTTTAACCATTTTTCGTTAATTAATTTAAATATAATACTTCTAAAATTATTTTAGTGCCAAATTTAGATTCATCTACCCATTTTCGACCTATTTAACACCAAACAGCACCCCCCTAGCCCTAAAAACGTAGATTTTGACTATTTGGTGCAAATTTCAAAATTTTGCACCAAACTTGAAACACAGATTGCCCTGGAACCAGAGGACCTACAGACACGGTTCTAAAGATTTTTGGCAGCTGAATTGTCATTTTTTGTGATCTGACTATTTTCAGGCGATTTCGGCGCCTGAAATTTTACAGCCCTGAAACAGGTCTCAGTTTAACCGGAGGGTCAAGCCGATTCTCCAGATACCCAACTTTTCAAATTCTGACGAGTAGTTTTTGCGCTACAGGCTTTTAAAGCGGCCTTTTGACAGCTCGGCGGCCATCTTGTTTTTACTTGAACAGGTGCTACGCTGCGACCTTTTGTCGCAGGAAGCCAAAATTTTGGATTTAGACTCACGGACACCTTCTGTCCCCACTTTCCAAATTTCAGGCGTATCAGAGGCTGAAAATTTCAGGATCCTGAAAACCACACCAGGAGCGAGATCACCCCAGACACTTGCGAAAAAGTTCAAACACCAGTTTTCTGCGACCACGACAGCCGGCGCTACAAGCCGTCAAACTTAAGTTTTGACAGTTGAGGCGGCCATTTTGAAAATATTTAAACTTCTATAGCGCCCGAACCGAGCGTCGTAGAAAGCTGGTTCTTTCGATATTGTTCTTGTCCCGGCATTATCTTCCCGGCCTGAAAATCTTAAGTCCTCAGACCATTTTCAGGAACTGAAAATTTCAGGTCCTGAAAATTATATTAAACTAACCAGGACGGTAGATCTTGCGGATACAAGAGTCTGGAGCCTAGTCTCGACGAAATTGGACCAGTACTTCCGGAGGAAAATCACTTGCACCTAATTTGCACCTTTTGCACCTAAAACTTGAAACACCATTTGCGCCGGAACTACTGGAGCTAGGACCTCGATATTGGGCTCATTTTAAAGGGTTCTTTGAGCTCTTTCGATTTAAGAGACAATTATAGCTCTACATAGAGCCATTGTCAAAAATTGTAGAGACTGCCTCTACAAATTGTGGAGTACATTTAGAACCTCACGTAGGCTTTATTGAGCCAAACTTTATTGTTTTCTATAAAACCCGACTAGCATTTCGCTTCTTTTGTATAATTGTAAGACGCTTTATTTTATAGACATTATCACACTTTGTGATCATTATTGCCTTTTGTTTTTCCATTACATATATAAGACCGTCTTGCCTTATACGGACAAGACAAATTAGTTATAAGTCATCTGCTTTTATAACATTATTAAATATCGATAATTGCGTTTGAATCTGTGGGGTTTTGCGGGATCCAATATGTCTCAGTCACAAAAAGGCACACGCACTGCGACAGGAGGTCTACGGCTCGAATTCGGAAATGCGACGAAAACGGGAGCATCACCAAAATCGGCAAACACATCAGCCAGCAGCACGCAAGCCTCAGAAACGCTTTCACGTAAGTCTAATAGACTTTACATGGAAGCAAAAACACAACTAGAACAGTCGAAGATGGTTGCAAAAGAGTCAGTTATTACTAAACTCACAAGCATGTACGACTGCATTCTGGAGTACCAGGAGGCCATCCAAACACAGCGTGACGAGATCGAACGCCTCAAGGCTCGCATGAACGATACACTTCTCGCTAAAGAGGTGGAACACAACAAACAAATGCAGGAAACGACGGCATTGTTGAAAAACATGGACTCCAGAGCTCCAATCGCAGAAGTGGTGAAGGGAATACAAACCATTCGGGACATGATCAGTTTTGACGTCATTGAAAAATAGATATGGCCCGGAGGAAAATGTTAAAATACTCGAGAAGACAAAACCAACTACACCGGAACCAAGCACCAATAACCAATCAACGGACCTCATAAACAAATTGATCAGTGACCTCAAACAACATAAAGAGGAACTGGCTGAATGCAACCTGCACACAAAGACCCTCACAGACCAGCTCAAGACAACCTCTACAGACCTCGCCAAGATGACTTACGCCCAAGTCACGTCAGGGAGCGTAAAACCGAAACCGATGCAGGCGCCACTACATTCAATAGTGGTATCGTCATCAAACGAGAAGGACACCAGCGGTGAGGTTATAGAGAAGATAAGAACGGCAGTAGACGCCAAGAACAAGGGTCTAAAGGTGGATAGGGTACGTAAAGCCAAGGATCAAAAGGTTGTGATCGGGTGCAGTTCACGCGAAGAATTGTCAAAAGTAACCAAGAGGATAAAAGAGGCCGGAAATAACTTAAATATAGAAGAGATGAAAACAAGGATCCTCGTAATAATGAAAGACACCATGTCATACCTCACAGATGATCAAATAATAGCATCACTAAAGACGCAAAACAGCCACTTATTCAGAGACATAACCACCGAAGATGACCGTATGACAGTTAAATACCGTAGAAGAACAAGGAATCCCCACCAAAATCACGTCATACTGCAAGTCTCCCCCAAAATATGGCAGCGGATGGTCGAGTCAGAGCGAGTGCATGTGGATTTACAACGAGTAAGAGTGGAAGACCAAACTCCTCTCATCCAGTGCACGCGCTGCCTCGGTTTCGGCCACGGAAGGAAATTCTGCAAAGAGGCAGCCGACCTCTGCAGCCATTGCGGGGGCCCTCATATGCGGGCAGACTGTGCGGACTGGCTAGCGGAAACACCACCAGCTTGTAAGAACTGCAAGCATGCAAATATAGATCCAGACCAGCTAAATCACAACGCGTTTGATGCAAAGTGTCCAGTCCGCAAAAGATGGGATTCCCTGGCTAGATCGACGGTAGCATATTGCTAAGGTGGTCACGGACTCTACTACAGACGACACAAATCAAGTCCCCCCCAAATCGGCGACATACAGGGTTATACAAGCGAACCTACAAAGGAAAAAACTTGCAACCAAGGAACTCCTCCTAGAGTCACAAAAAAGGAAAATTAGCATCGCAATAGTTCAAGAACCATACGTAGGAGCAGAAGGAGAAATAGCACAATCTACGGGATTTAGAGTAATCCAGAGTAACACACATCAAACAAAACCTGTCAAATCAGCTATACTAGTATTTGACGAGAATTTGGAAATTCTCGACAAGCCTAGCTTTACAACAGAGAATGTGGCAGTAGCAATACTCAAAACAGATGTGTGGAAGATAGGCATCATCTCGGTTTACTTTGAGGACTCCCAACCGATAGAGCCCTATCTTGAACAAATTAAGAAAATAAAAGAAGATCTTGAAGTTAACCAAATCATCATAGGAGGAGATGTAAACTCCTGAGTACTTGGTGGGGAAGCGCTTGGAGGACCATCGAGGAGAAGCGCTGTCCGGGACACTGGAGGAAATGGGGATGCACATCTTGAATGAGGGCACAAAACCGACGTTCTTCGTTATCCGAAATGAAACCGTGTGTCAAAGCACAGTGGATATAACAGCTTGTAGCCAAGGGCTGATCGGCTATATACACGATTGGAGGGTTGACGAATCGGTAACAAGCTCAGACCACAACGCAATTACTTTTACCATCTCACTAGATAAACCAAGGATAAACATCATTAACAAGAGTACACGAAAATACAATACCAAAAAAGCAAACTGGAGTGAATTTAGGAAAATATTTAAATCAAAAATATTACAAAGTAACTTTATAAAAGAAGGAATAGAAAACATTACAACTAAAGATAAACTAGATGAAACAGTTAAAGAATACATAGATATTATAGGACAAACTTGCAAAGAAACAATACCGGAAGCTAAGACAAACAAAACAATTAAACTACCTTGGTGGACCGAAGAGTTGGATGCGATGAAAAAGGAAATGATAACGAAGAAAAGAAGGATCCGCAACGCAGCACCACGACGTAAACAGCACGTGATAAACGAGTATCTGAAATCAAAGGAGAATTATGAATTAGAGGCACAAAAGGCTCAGACAGAAAGTTGGAAGAAATTCTGTAGTACCCAGGAACGTGAAAGTTTCTGGGACGGAATATATAGAGTGATAAGGAAAACTTCAAAGCGCTACGACGACCAAGCGCTCGTCCAAAACGGGGGCACGCTTAGCCCGGAGGAATCGGTGGAACTGCTTGCCCAAACTTTCTTCCCTGAGGACGACCCCACCAATGATAACCCTGAACACCAAACAGCAAGGAAGCAATCAGAGGAGGACACTTACGAAGGAGAAAAAGACCCCCAATTCACCAGAGAAGAAATGTTTCAAGCGGCGAGAAGTTTCAACCCGAAAAAAGCTCCGGGATCAGATGGCCTCACAGCAGATATTTGCGCTGCGGCAATAGTAGCAGAAGAGAAAGTCTTTTTAGATATTCTAAACAAATGTTTACAACTCTCCCATTTCCCAAATGTTGGAAAGAAGCGACAGTCATAGTCCTCCGCAAACCCGGAAAATCCGATTATACCCAACCAAAATCATACCGACCGATTGGACTCCTGCCGGTGTTGGGTAAAATCCTCGAAAAAATGCTAGTAAGAAGATTACGGTGGCATCTACTGCCAAGAATGAACCCCAGGCAATACGGGTTCGTACCACAGCGAAGCACAGAAGACTCCCTCTACGATCTGATCCAGCATTTAAAAGAAAAATTACAGCAAAAATTGTTTAACATCGTGGTCAGTCTAGATATAGAGGGAGCTTTTGATAGCGCGTGGTGGCCCGCCATAAAATGTCGCCTCACAGACAAAAAGTGTCCACCAAATCTAAGAGCTCTGGTCAGCAGCTATTTAAGTGAAAGGAGCGTGTGTGTCCGATATGCAGGTAAAGAATGCAGGAAGCCAACCACAAAAGGATGCGTGCAAGGATCCATAGGAGGCCCGACGTTCTGGAACTTGCTGCTGGACCCCCTGCTGGAGAGTATCGAAAAGAAGGGGGTACACTGTCAGGCCTTTGCTGACGACGTCGTCCTTGTCTTCACAGGCAAATCATCCGCCGAAGTGGAAGCACAGGCTACAACCATACTCCAACATGTATACGAGTGGGGAATCAGCAACAAATTAAAATTTGCTCCCCACAAGACCAACGCAATGATAGTCACAAGAAAACTTAAATATGACCCACCAACCGTATATATGGGCGGAGCACCAATACAGATTGTGGAGGAAATAAAACTACTAGGAATACTCATAGATAGCAAACTTACCTTCAACAATCACGTGAAATATGTTTGTAGAAAAGCTATAAACCTGTATAAACCACTAGCACGATCGGCAAAAATCAGCTGGGGACTCAACTCTGAAATCGTCAGAACCATCTATGTAGCAGTCATAGAGCCCATCATAATGTACGCATCAAGCGCATGGGCTCCAGCCGCGGGAAAAATAACTGTGCAAAAATGCTTGAATACCGTCCAAAGGGGATTCGCACAAAAAATATGTAAGTCATATCGAACAGCCTCGCTAAACTCAACTTTAGCGCTCGCAGGACTACTCCCCTTAGACATGAGAATTGAAGAAGCAGCCCAATTGTACGAAGCAAAACGCGGAAAACCACAAGAAATGCTCAGTGACCGAGAAGTTGAGTCCCAAGTCTGTTTTCTCAAAGCCATGCACCCAGCCAAGGAGATGGAAGTGGAATTTACATGTCTCGAGAATGTAGACGCAGAAACAGCAGAAAAACATCAAATAGAGGGCATGAGGATTTTCACAGATGGCAGCAAAATTGAAGGGAAGGTGGGTGCTGCCCTTACCTGTTGGAAGGACAATAAAGAGATAAACTACAAAAAATTCAAACTGGAATCGTATTGCACGGTCTTCAAGCCGAATTGTACGCACTCCAACAGGCAACGGAAATTGCACTACAAACCACCGAAAACGCCACTGTGAATATCTTCAGCGATTCAAGATCGTCTTTAGAGCTGTTGAAAAATCCAAACTGCTTCCATCCCATAGCGTTCGCTGTGAAGCAAAACTTAACGTCACTCAAAAACAGAGGAATAAATGTGCGTCTCTTTTGGATACGAGCGCATGTCGGCGTAGAAGGAAACGAAAGGGCGGACCAGCTTGCAAAGGAAGCGGCAACGCTCAGTAAGGCAAAGGCAAGCTACGATAAATGCCCAATATCATTTGTCAAAAGACAAATCCGCCAAGCAAGCGTGATCAAATGGGACACACGCTACAAAAACAGCGAAACAGGAGCCACAACAAAAATGTTCTTCCCAACTATAGACGTAGCATACGCCGTAATCAGAAAAATAAAGTTGACACCTACCCTTGTGCAAATACTTACGGGACATGGAGGTTTCGCGCAAAATTTGCACAGATTCAAATGCAAGGAAAGCCCTCAATGTATCTGCGACCCGGCTAAAGAGGAATCGGTTCCTCATATACTGACCGAATGTCCGAATTTTGGGCGGTCTCGTTTTGAACTCGAGCAGCAGATACAAATGAAATTGAGTGTCGAATCCATTCCGAGCATAATAGCTAACAAAAAAAAACAAGAAGCGACTTTATAGATTACTGTAAAAATATAGCAACTAAGACTATACTAAGAAATAAAACTAGATGATAAATGTAAAATGTTACGTGATGCGTACTGTGAAACGCACAATGACATCAAAAAAAAACAAAAAGATAAAAAACATAAAAATGTGTAGAATAAGATAGACATAAGAAAATAATGTATTTATTATATTCCGAGGAATATAACCCAAATGCATTAAATGTAAAAAGCTAATTATGATAAGACTTAAGTAGTAGAATATTGTAGTAAGTAAAAACAACAAAACCCAGTATGTGTAAATATTGCATGCGATATTAAAACCGGCTGCAGGGCTCCCGAACTTAAAACCCGGAGCTCTGTACCACCTCCAAAAGATAAAGGACTAAATAAAGAATAAAAAGAGTCGTCGAAGTCCGAGTTGAGCCTAAAAGTCTCTGACCACCATGTCAGAGGAAAAGTGGCAAAACTTACAAAAAAAAAAAACCTAACCTAACCTAACCTAACCTAACCTAACCTAACCTAACCTAACCTAACCTAACCTAACCTAACCTAACCTAACCTAACCTAACCTAACCTAACCTAACCTAACCTAACCTAACCTAACCTAACCTAACCTAACCTAACCTAACCTAACCTAACCTAACCTAACCTAACCTAACTAACCTAACCTAACCTAACCTAACCTAACCTAACCTAACCTAACCTAACCTAACCTAACCTAACCTAACCTAACCTAACCTAACCTAACCTAACCTAACCTAACCTAACCTAACCTAACCTAACCTAACCTAACCTAACCTAACCTAACCTAACCTAACCTAACCTAACCTAACCTAACCAGTTGCGCTCTCACCGCGGTCGAGTTAGCATCTAAACCAAAGTTGCTCCGCAGCAAAAAATTCGAAAAAATACGAAAAAGTGATCTGATTTTGATAAATCTTATATCAGTTTATAGGTGAAAGTGTGTGCTATAAAGTGACAAACATTAAATCAACCGGATTGCAGTGCAAAGGTGTGATTTTACTGAAAAACCTGAAATTTGAAGAAAAAGTGCCATATTTTTCACTTTAAATTGCAAACGCTGCAAAATCTAGCGCGGTACCCCCTATTTTTTATCATACGAGCAGGAGGGCCTCAACTGCCCCCATCTTTTGACACCCTCAAATCCAGCCGGACGCCATGGCTTCCGAAGATATTCAACATTTTCCGAAAAATCCACGTGGTTTTTCTAACCTCTGAAACTGGAAGCAATGGATGCAAGCAGCTGAAAATTTGCAAGAACTTACCTGACGACCACAGAAGACACTTACAGCAAGTAAAAATTTTTTATCAATTACCAAAACTTTTTAAAAATTAATAACATTTTCGAACTTTGAAGTATAACTGAAGGAAGTGCTTTGAAAATTTTGGTTTTCTTGAACTGCTATCTTGTGCGCGCTTAAGTGAAGAACGTTTACTGAACAATCAAAAATTTTTTATTATAAATTTGAGGAAACTACAATTAATTTAGTAAAAAATTTTTTATTTTAAAATAATTACTTGTTCCAAACATTAATTTAAAAAATGCTTTTTTGTGTTATATTTGTATTGTTTTTATTTTTATTGTGCAATTTTTTTCTGATTTTTATCTCTTGTGGTTCACGAGTAATCGATTTTTAACTGTTTTTTGCATATAATTAAGAACTTAATAAAAATAATTCATTTCCGACCACGTAATTGACCTTATTACACCTATTTGACCTGGACATAGCCCAAATCCCGGGCTTCTAACGTTTATATTGGCCGGGTTGCAAAATTTCCGCCATTTTGTTTTTTGTTTTAAAAAATAGAAACCGCGATATTTCGGGAACCACAACAGTTAGAATAAAACTACTGCCACTTCTGAGCAGAGCGTGTGAGATTAATTGTTATTTAGCAAGAAACAAAAATTGTTTTCGATATAACTTTTATAGCTGTCTCCGTAATCACGCTGATTAACTTCGACCAGTTAGTCTTAGCTTCTGAACGAAACCTCTGGTCTGGACATTGTGATAAATCAAATAGATTTATCACAATGTAAGTCGTTAACTCTAATTATTTTTATGTAAACATTTCATGCTTTTATAAAATATTCACTGGTGAAAGTATTTGACTTTACTGTAATATTTCATACGTCATTGTGTAACATTTTCTGTGCTGTTTAGTTTCTGAACGAAACTTACCAAGTGTCATTCTTGTTTTGATGTCTCATTTTAATTAAATCGTTATAGATAAAAGTATAAATTAGGAAATAATTGTTGTTATCTAGATTAATAGTTCTAAGGAGTTTCTAGTGTGACTTACGTTAAATTTATCAAGATAACACTTTGCACGCCGAAGCTATATTCCAATGCCACACCGCGACCGCGGATCACGAGCTCCACTCGTGATGTTGTTATGCCTAAGTACGCCGCGTGTTTTTTAAAGCGTCTTCTATGGTTCGCCGGCGTTTTTCAGCGATTTTGCAGGAATTTTAAAAAATAAATGAGTTTATTTATAGGAGTAAATCTTTTTGTATTTGGGAGATTATTTCATATTTTATAGGGATAAAAATAAAACAATGTGTTTATGTATTTATTTTTTTATACAGTAATGATATCCGAATTAGAGATTTTGAAAAAAAGAGAAACTCTAACATATCTTTATTATTGATTTTAATGGTGATATCTGTTAGTGTGTGTGTTTTTTTGAAACAGAGGTAATTACATAAGGGTACTGCACAATCAAGACAATAAAAAATGGTTTCTTTGAGCCATTTTCGCGAAAATTTCTCAAATTATCGCCCACGTCGCTAGCCGGCGGCGCACTGCTAGGCAGCGCGGGCGATGCATCGTCACGCCTCCCCCGATCACTTACACAAATGAATTATATGTGTGCGTGTAGCTAAATCATTACTCTATACGTTGCTATCAAGCTGATCACGAATTATGTTCGGTATTTTAATAAAAACAGTATGAAATCTGATCACGAGTACTACTCGTCATCCGCGACTCTAAGAAAAAGTGTGACGAGTGGTACTCGTGATCGGCGAGTTACGCGTGTCAGTTATATAAATGGCCGGCGAAATGGCGGCAAAACTGCATACCGAATGGTACTCGTGATCCGCGTGCAAAGTGGTAATCTACCAGAATTTACGTATTTGTTTAAAGTGTTGTGATTGGTCAGAAGTAGGTCACTCGCCGGTGCGGGACGGTGGCGGGGACCGCCGCCAATTCCCGCCGGCGCAGCAGTTAGAATTTGATCGTGAAAAAGTGTGAATATGTCTTCAGTTACGTAATTCTTTAATTGATTCAAATTAATGAGTAATTAGTAATTATATAGAAGTTGTGCGTTGTGTTCCGGATTTTACTGAAGTTAAGTATTTATCTGTAATCTATTATTTTATTTGTTTAATGCTGTAGCCATTTCCATTTCTTTGCTGGTGCTAATTTGTGTCTGATTAATTGCTGAAGCCAGTTTCTATAATTAGCTTTTAGTTATTTGTAATGGACATTTTGTATTTGCTTGTATTGTAAACAATTTAAAAAGAGGGTATGCCAAAGGAGTTTCTTGACCAGGTTCTTTTCTCCTTGGTGGCACGTTGCTGAACCTGGTGAACATATTGGTAAATTCATATGTAAGGTTTGGTTGACATATGATTCAATAAAATCAATATGTTCTTATTTTGTCTGTTTCAATTATTAAACTACCTTCCTTAAATAAATAAATAATTAATTTTCAACTCATATAATAAAATTCATGAAAATAGTCAACCTGACATCTTAGATAAATAAATCAATTAAAGTTACATCCTGACTTTCAAATGAAACCACTCAAATACATTTTAAAGCTTTATTTACACAAGTAGCTTTTGCCTTTACATAATTTACACAAGTAGCTTTTGCTCTAAACTTAAAATACGCATAACATGTAGCTTTCCTCACTCTCTGAATCTGACAAGCGCAACAGTATCTTTGACACCATTCAGGTTTCAGGCGTTTTCAGGCCCTGAAACTTTTTAACCCTGAAAATATATTCAGAAGACGCAGTAAGTCAGGGCGAATCCCCTGACACCACGCACGTGTCTCTACGACAAGCGGTCCCGGCGTAATCCTCCCTTAAAGTCAGGTTTTGACAGCTCGGCGGCCATTTTGGATTTTTTCAAGTGGCCGCAATTCCGCAGCCGTTGGTCCTAGAGATTCGAGCTTTGGGATTTGGACTGACATTAACTTAATTAACCTGTCACCCAACTTTCAGGCCATTACGAGCCACAAAGTTTCAGGCCCATGAAAAAGGCTTGGACGAAAAGTTTAGGCCAAACGAAGGCAAACAGTTCAAACGCCGTCTCTCTGCGGCCTCTGGAAGAGCCGCAATCGCAGGTCAAAGTTTGACCTTGACAGCGCGGACGCCATTTTGGAAATCTTCATACCCTTGCCATTTCTCAACCAAGGGTCGTAGAGCGAAACGGAAAAAACTCTACACACCATCTTGGCCTGGGCTACAAGCTTCTCAAACTTTCAGTCGTTTTCAGGAGCTGAATTTTTTTCAGCCTGAAACCATAGGCAGATTGTGGGCCTTTACAAGCTCTTTTAAACGAGCCCACGCACGTGGGTTTTGGTCTGGTGGTTCCGGCGCAATCCCATTTTAACCCCGCCTGGCGGCCATCTTGGATTTTTAACCAAAACTGTAACCGGCCATAGCGCAGGAACCATTTGGCCTGGAGCGCCGTGCTTGGTGTCTTTAGAAAGGGCTTTACAAAAGCTATTCGTTAAGGCTACTTCTGTAGCTCTACATAGAGCCGTTCACAAAAGTCATCATAACTCTCCAACCAATTAGGTTGGAGGAAAAATCTTTTCGACATTTGCTTTGTTTTATTCTGACTTTGGCAGTGCCAATACTAATTTACGATTCGACTTAATAAGACGGCTCTACATAGAGCACTTATTAGTTTAATTATTATTTTAAGACTGCTTAGATTTAAGTAAAATTAATATCTTCTTTCTATTACTGACCAAATTGAAATATTTTTATAATATATACACGTTATTAACCGGTCCCTATTGACCAACCTTATAATCTTATCCCTCAATTGAGTGATAATGTTTGGCTTCCATACACCAAACGTCAAAAAGGCCCCAAAAATGACTGAAGCTGGAGAATCTCTCTCTCCAAATCTGATAGAGCTTGAGGAGCAGACAAGTGAGGCAACCACCTCTGAGCTTAACTCGACCAAAGTCCTCAACGTGCGGCAAAGCATAGAAGGCTGGGAGACAGGAAAACGGGAGAGTGTTTCACGCATCACTCCCTCGCAAAAAACTCCTCCACAGAAAGTCAGCACCCAAGTACCAAAAGGTAAAGATACAGCCAGAATAGTGGAGGCTAGAGTTTGTCTCAAAAAAGCCAAAACTCTCCTAGGACTGGGGAAAAATATAAGAAGCGATATAAAAGAAGGTACCATACAAGCATTAGACCGACTATTTCAGATAGTAAAGGAAGCTGAACATTCTAATACTTCCGAACAGACAAAGGAAAGCCAAAACTTAGCCAAGGTAAACAAAGCTCCAAAGAAAAACGATAAAAATGAAAACGATGCAGAACAAAGGAACTCGCATGAATACAAAAGACAGGATCAAGAGATTCTTAACAAAATGGAGGAACACACCAAAATGCTCAAAGAAAATAGCGAGAAAATTGAGAAACTAAAGGAAACAATAGAAAAACAAATCCAAGTCCAAGAAAAAATGTCCTACGCAGAAGTTGTTACAAAGAAAACGAAGAAATACGATTTTGAACAAGAAGCACTGCACTCAGTTGTTATAACATCCAAGAACGAAACAGAGACCTCGGAGGAAATCCTTGAGAGCGTAAGAGGAGCAGTAAATGCGAAAGAAGAAGGAATCAAACTGGACAAAGTAAGAAAAGCTAAGGACAGAAAGGTAATTATAGGATGCAGAACAATAGAAGAGAGAAATAGAGTGAAGACTAAACTTAAAACGGCACAACACTTAAACGTTGAGGAAATTGCAAATAAAGACCCATTGCTGATTATAAGACATGTCTTTAATTATAACAGCGATGACCAAGTACTGAAGGCTCTAAAAACTCAAAACGGGAAACTGTTCGAAAACCTCGATAAAAAAGATGACAGAGTAGAAATAAAATACCGAAAGAAGACACGTAACCCGCATCAATCCCACATCGTCATAAAAACATCTCCAGCACTATGGAACCGCATGCTAGAAATGGAAAAAATCCACATCGACATACAAAGATTACGAGTAGAAGACCAATCGCCATTGGTTCAATGCTCGCTCTGTCTAGCATATGGGCATACAAAGAGCTTCTGCAGCGAAAAAACAGAAAAATGTAGTCACTGTGGGGGCCCGCATTTAAAGTCAGAATGCGCGGACTGGCTTGCAGGTGAACAACCCTCGTGCTGCAACTGTATTAAAGCTGAATTGAACAGCATCCAGCATAATGCCTTCAGCCAGGACTGTGTTATACGACGAAAAGCGGAAGCATTGGCAAGAGCAAATGTAGCATATTGCTAAGGGCAGCCCCGGCAGGAAAACAGCAACAAACTATAGAACAGTAAACACCCAAAAACCCTACCTAGTGACTCAGGCAAACCTTCAAAGAAAACAACTCGCAACAAATGAACTAATGATGGCAGCCAGTCGTAGAAAAATAGCATTTGCCTTAATACAGGAACCCTATGTAGGTAATATAAAAAGGATGAAGGATTAGAGAATATCGAATGGTGGAAGTCGAGCAAGTAATGTTGCTGCTTCAAAGGATATTGTACGATATCCTCGTGCCACCCTCATTGCAATACGCCGCTGTGCAGCGTTTAATTTGACCCTCCGGCGTCGGGCAGTAAGAAGCCTGTCTGACCATACAGGAGCACCGTAAAGAGCTATAGACCGCAATACGCCAGCATAAAGGCGCCGTACCTCTTCCCGTGGTCCCCCGAGATTAGGTAGTAGTCTATGCATTGCACCCGCTACCTTTTCAATTCTGGGGATAAGTCGGTCTAAATGCTCTTGGAAGTTCCATCTTCCATCTAGGTAAAGGCCCAGATATTTGAGGCACTGTCCCACTTGTACTAGTGCTTCTCCCACTTGCACTGAGGACGTGGGAGGTGCCAATCTCTGAGGGAGTCCGTGGAACCACAGCGCCTCGGTCTTATGAGGAGCGATCGCCAATCCCAATCCACGGATCCTTCTGACTACAGAGGCAATTCCAACCTCAGCTAGTCTTGTCGCTCTCTCGAAGGATTCTCCTTCAGCCAGGATCAAAGTGTCATCTGCGTAACAGACAACTTTAACACCGTAAGGAAGCGCCACCCGTAAAACCGCGTCATACGCGAGATTCCATAGAAGAGGGCCAAGAACGGAGCCTTGCGGAACCCCACACACTACATCTCTCTGAATTAGTGCCCCATCCGGACCCTGAAAGCATACACTCCGATTGGAGAGATAGCTCGCTATAACGTTCCGCAAGTAAACAGGAAGCTCATGATGGATTAGGGCTTCATGTATAGCTTTCCATGGGAGAGAGTTAAAAGCATTTACTATGTCAATGCTCACAGCTAGAACCACTCTTCCTTGGGATACTGCCTGCTCTGAGATCTCTCTCACGTGAAGAATTGCGTCTACCGTAGATCGACCCTGGCGAAAGCCAAATTGCGACTCTGACAGATCAGGACCAACTCGCGCCAGATGTTTGTTGATTCGTAGGGCAATAATCCGCTCAAATAGCTTTCCGCTTCATCTAACAAACAAATGGGTCGATAAGCCGAAGGCGAATCGATGGGCCTGCCCTCCTTTCTAAGGAGAACTAATTTGGCCTCCTTCCATATAGCTGGAAAAGTGCCATAACGAAAGCAACTGTTGAAATGTCGGATTAAACGGCTTCCTAGCACACTCAAAGCAATAACTAGAGCACGGCCTGGGATCTTATCAGGGCCCGGGGCAGTATTTTTTGCAGATAGGCGCCTTAACGCGTATCTTAATTCCGCATCATTCACCTCTAGCTCGTCAGACCAGGGTGTTTCCGCCAACGCTGGAGCGGGAGATGAGACTCTAGGAAATAGAGTATCCACAACTCTAAGAGTAAATTCCGTCTCCATTGTTTCAGTCAGGGGGGGCATCCAAGGCCGCAGCTTTCCCAATACCATTTTATAGGGACGGCCCCAAGGATCCCTATCCAAGTCGCCTAGTAGCTCGTTCCATGATTGACACTTTGCGTCTGTTGCAGTCCGATAAACGGCGTAAGTGCTGGCTTTTTCTTCTTCCGTGACAATTCGTCTTCTCCTTGTTCTCGTGAAAACGCGTCGAGCAGCAAGGCAAGTTTCGCGTAGATGGGCGATGTGCTCTGACCACCAGTATACGGGAAACTTGATGTTCTGTTTAACCCTAGGCATTGCGGCATCACAAACCGAGGTCATCGTCTCACGAAGCCACAATGATTCTCCTTCAGGGATGGACGGATTTTCCCAACTAGGAGCAGGATGCCAGTCCGCGGTATGTGCTGCAGCAACCAACAAATCCTTGTTTAGGCGGTTAAGTGCCCAACCAGGGGAAATCACCGTTCGTCGATGAATTGCTCCGTCCGACTGACGGTGAACCACAGTGAAGACAATGTGGCGGTGATCGGATAATGAGACAATCTCTTCCGCTACCCTCCAGTCTGAGACCATTCTTTCAGCCAACTGGCTCGCCCAGGAGAGATCAACGATTGACTCTCCTTGCCATCGGACACAAGTACTCGTAGAGCCTCTATTAAGCAAGCGAAGATCTAATCCTGCTGCCCACTCAAGTAACGTGTCTCCTTTAATGGTATCCTCCATGTCTCCCCAGACCCTGGATCGAGCATTAAAGTCGCCAAGAACTAAAACTGGGCGTGGAAGGTAGTTTCTAACTATAGCTTCTACTTTATTCAAGTATGCTTCATAGCACATTAGGCTACTGTTGGGAGTTATGTAGCAGCCAAAACCTAACCCAACCTAACCTAACCCAACCTAACCTAACCCAACCTAACCTAACCCAACCTAACCTAACCCAACCTAACCTAACCCAACCTAACCTAACCCAACCTAACCTAACCCAACCTAACCTAACCCAACCTAACCTAACCATATGAAAGGTCCTGTTAAGTACTTCCTGTAAATTATATTTAAATTGCTCTACCTAGAGTCAATTCGAAGAATCCTTGTATCTCTGTAACCGGATGACCTAGCTAAAAAATTCTTTTACCTAACTACATTTGCGAAAGTTCTTGTCCTTGTGCATAGAGTCTGCAATCCAAGAGGCATTTCTCGTCCACCGTATATCATCTCTACTCCGCAGTAATATAGCTCACGATGTCATCCACAAGCTCCACATCAGCCAGTGGCAAAAGAGAGAAAACCAAGAAAAAAGTAAACGCCCCCCTGATAAAAACCAAACCCCCTGTACACAAGACTCACCCACATACTGGTGCTCGCTCAACCCAGATAGCGCCGAAAAAGTCCAACGGGAGTAAGGTGGCCCCAGAGGCTCCGGTTCTAAACAGAACTAGCACTCCGGACCCTGTAACAGAAAAGGCGTTACCGCAGAACCTCCTGAAACCATGCGACACTCAACCAAACAGCCAATATAACACGGGTCAGCTGGCGGCGGGAGAAGTGGGCGATAGTATATTACAGATAGAGCAAGCAAGCTACCCCGAACCGATGATGGCCACACCACTCACCTCTACCCCACTTCCTAAAAATACTGTAACCATGAGTGGCGACGAACACCAGAGTCTGTCAGAACAACCTATAAACATAGTAGAGTCTGAAACCTGTGCAGACAAGAGTGGAGGCCTTGAATGTTCAAACCCTCCAGCAGTTTCGCCCCAGGTCCAGGAAATCGTGGCGAAATACTTGGAGGAAGAGACTTTAAAGTGCCCAAAGCAAGACTCCCCCCTCTTACGTATCAGGACCCAAATAAAGCAAGCCAAAGCAGTTGAGGCTGCTAGGACCACGGCGGATATAAATAATGAGGAGGGTCTCCAAATGGACGACACTGCCACCAATGAGTCGGGCACGGGCTATGACACAGATGACTCACATAACAACACAACGAGGACTATAGCTGGCAATCGCATGGCCCTAAGCGATATCCCACGAAACGCGGGAAGGGTTCTCCAGGCAGCCAAATCGGAACTTGAAAAGTCGGGAAACTTGAAGAGAGAAATAAGGGAGACCGTAGTATCTGCCCTTCATACGCTCTACGAAATGGTCCTCCGATTATCGGACTCGAGAGCTCTGCACATGATGGAGGCACACAGAGCAAAAAACGAACAAGCTAGCCATATTAAGAGCCAGGCTATCCATCACTCTAAGATGTTGCAAAAGAACTTGAAGGAGTTCCAGTCGTTCAAGTCGGAACTGCAAAAGCTCTCTGACAATCAGGAGGCAATTAGAGCCATATTAACAAGGGACCTATGCGACCCTTTAAACGAACTAAGAAAGCGAGCTATTGATAATGGAGCAATTATGAATACACTGTCATCAAACCTGCATGACCTGAAAAACACACCTGCAGCAACGTCAGAAACAGCCCTCGTGCAAAGGAAACTTGAGTCCGATACTCGGATACCTAAGGAAGAGGGCATACTTCTAGAACTGCAGGCGATTCATCAGGATATTGCTCGGCTAGAAAGGACTATGCAGAATAACTTCTATGCACAGAAGGTTACGGAAGTGCCCTGCCTGGACTTGGAAGGTATAAGGGAAACAATTCAGGAAGTCCTAGTCACAACACCCATAACCACCATTGCCCCAAATCTAGAACCAATAATAGAAGACTGTAGAACTCATAGCGATAACCTTAACAGGATGGGAATGCGCTTGGGGGAGCTAATCCAAGAAGAAGTCAAAAACTTACAAAGGACACAATCGGCAAGCACAGACGCTCTCAAGTCTGGTATAAAATCCCTAGAAGAAACCGTAATACAGGTAAACGGTCCTACCCGAACTGCAGTGGAACAAATGCGAAGAGAACTACTGGAGAGAGGCGCACAGCACGATACCTCAGATGGGGATGAAAGACTACCGAAAGCAGTTTATGACGATAGAGACCCAAAAACAAACCCATCCAAAGGTGTTCGAGCTTCATACGGAAAGTCTGAACATACACAGTACAGCAGATCCAGGATAAGCGAATACAGAAGACCAAATTATCCACTTATCGTCGAATCCATAGACCCCCGCCACACAAGTGACACAGTCATGGCCACAGTTAAGGAGAAGGTCAGTATAGTCGAGTTAGGTGTGGGAGTACATAGTATGAAAAAAGCGAAAAATCAAAGGGTTGTCCTTAACTGTGACTCTGAGGAAGACCGGAATGTATTGCAGGAGGCTATAAAAAACAAAGACCCGAGCCTGACTATCAAGAGACCTATCACAAGAAATCCGTTGATTCGCCTCATAGGAGTAACTAAAGATCTCAGTGACGCGATGATTGAGGAAGCCATCATCAAGCAAAATGCTAGGCTTTTTACGGACATACCGGAAACCGATCGCAGGGTCAAAGTGCAAAGACGCACCAAAGGAAGAAACGACCTGATGTCGAACGTCATCCTCGAGGTAAGCCCTAAAATGTGGAGCAGCCTGAAAGATAACCGCATACGGTTGGGGTATCAGATAGTGCCGGCCGCAGACCAATCACCGGTTCAACAATGCTACAAATGCATGGGCTTTAGTCACGTGGCCAAACATTGTACAGTTGAGGCTCCCCGCTGTGGTTTCTGCTCAGACAGTCACGACACCAGGCTATGTACCAAGGCGAATGGCCCGCCAACTTGCTACAACTGCACTACGGACAAGTGTTCAAGATCCACATGTCACGCAGCGTATAGCGCGCTATGCCCAGTCTGGCAAAAATGGGACCGGATTGCAAGATCAGCAGTATCATACTGTTAAGCTGAAGGCAGCAACCCTACACAATCGGTAACATGCACAGTATCAACCAGTACGGATAATCAGGTACAAACACCCGCTGCAACAATAAATACAAAAATAAAAATTATCCAGTACAACCTGGGTCGTGGTTTCGCAGCCACCCAAGAGTGTCTTAGACAAGCAACGTCTCAAGGCTACTCGATCATTATCATGCAGGAACCATACGTTGGAGCGAAAGCTCATGTCGCGGTCGGCTCTAATTTCCGTGTAGTACAAAAAATTACTTCCGATAAAAAGAAACCGGTCAGGGCTGCCATCGTCATCGTAGATCCAACGATCCATTTTACTGTTAACCCTGATTTACTGGATGAGGATATTGTAGGAATAGTATGTAAAGTTAATAATGTGTCAATAGGAATTATTAGTATGTACCTGGATAGCAAAAAGAACATAGAAGATGACATAACACTAATTAAGGCGTACCGAAGAATAATGAACACGGATGACCTGATCATCGGAGGAGATGCAAATGCCAGTAACCTCTGGTGGGGCTGTGATGCAGACGATCAAAGGGGGAATGCTTTAATGGAGACATTTACCGAAATGGATTGCGAGATTGTTAACACAGGCAACACTCCGACTTTTCATGTATACCGCCAGGGAAAGGCCCACTCTAGCATCATAGATGTAACTGCTTGCTCTTTAACACTACTTCCTAGAGTAAAGCGATGGAGAGTTGATGAAAGCTTCGCTACACTATCTGACCACCGACCTATTCTGTACGAAGTTGATATAAAACAACAAAGACGTACCAATACAAGGATAGGAACAAAAAGATTCAACACTAAGAAAGCAAACTGGAAGAAGTTCAAATACGAGTTGGACCAAAAAATTACAGAGCTGAATTTAGACGAAGCGGCCATTCAAGAAATAAACTCTCCAGAAGATCTCAGTAAAGCGGTAATAGGATACACTGAAGCAGTAATATCAGCGAGTAGGCTCAGCATGCCGGAGATCAAGACGAATACATCAAGAGAGACTCAAACTTGGTGGAACGAAGACATTACAAATAAAAGGCAAGAAATGATAACCAAACGGCGGAGAATCAAAAATGCAAACCCACGTAGGAAACAAATAGTTATAGACGAGTACCTAAAGGCAAAGGAGGAGTTCATTAACGCAATAGAGCAAACTGTGACAAAAAGCTGGAAGGATCTTCTTACAAGGCAGGAAAAGGAAAACGTATGGCAGCACACCTACCGAATCATTAAAGCAACATCAAATCGAGAAGAGGATAAGCTACTAAGAGCGTCAACTGGAGAACTCCTATCTGAAACAGAATCGGCGGAACTTTTGGCTACCACTTTTTATCCAGCGGACGATGACGAAAGTGATTCAACAGAGCAAAAGGCAATTCGAGCCAAAGCCGCAAATATTAAGAAGGAGCTTGCCAATTTGCCAGTGGACACTATATTGCCATTTACCAAACATGAAGTGGAACATGTCCTCCAAGGAATGAGCCCCAAGAAAGCACCGGGAGCAGATGGTCTCACATCTGATATCTGCACCAATGCATACAGAACGAAACCTGCAGTGCTGCTTGCAATCTTCAATAAATGCCTTGAACTGGGAATTTTTCCGGAGTGTTGGAAGATAGCGACTATCAGAGTCATACCTAAGCCGGGAAAATCAGACTACACACAACCAAAGTCATACAGACCCATAGGACTTTTGCCGGTTCTAGGAAAAATACTGGAAAAGCTTTTCGTCAATAGACTTCAATGGAGTCTTGGCAATGGACAGAAGCTCTCTCCCTACCAATACGGGTTTACGCCACAAAGGAGCACAGAGGACGCATTATACGATGCCTTAACAGTCGTGAAAGAGGGCATACGGCAGAAAGAGATTGTCGTCGTGCTGTCGCTTGACATTGAGGGAGCGTTCGACAACGCATGGTGGCCTGTCATTGTAAAGGAACTAAAGCGGAAGGAAGTGGACGATGGGCTCCTAAGACTGGTGTGCAATTATCTGTCGGGAAGAAAAGTAGCAGTGCAGTATGCTGGAGAAACCGTAACCAAGTCTACAAACAAAGGTTGCATTCAAGGTTCGACATGTGGGCCCATACTATGGAACGTTCAGCTAAATCCACTGCTGGAGGCCACACAGCACCTTAAGTGTCATGTTCAAGCTTTCGCTGACGACATTTTGATCATCGGAAAAGGGAAAACAACACAGGAAGTAGAAAGAGAAATAAACCATACACTGACAATCGTTTCAGAATGGGGACGTAACCACAAAATGAAGTTCGCACCACACAAAACCCAAGTCATGTTAGTCACCAAAAAACTAAAGTTTGACTATCCCAAGATCATGATGGAGGGAACAGCTCTGACCTACACAGACGACCTAAAAGTGCTGGGTCTCACACTGGACCGTAACTTATCTTTCAAACCACACTTGGACAACGCATGCCAGAAAGCTTTAAACATATATAAAATGATCTCTAGAGCTGCAAGAGCGCAATGGGGCCTAAACTCGGAGATACTACGTCTTCTCTACATTGCAGTTGTGGAACCAACAATCCTTTATGCGGCTGCTTGTTGGGCAGACACTCTGAAGAAAGCTTGCAATGAAAACATCCTCAAAAAGATGACGAGAATGTTCAGCATTAAGATAGGCAAGACCCACAGAACTGCATCACTAACATCGAGCACCCTTCTGGCCCAGATCCTACCGCTTACCCTTAGAGCCAAAGAGAATGCAGAACTCTTCCAAATAAAGCGAGGGAAATCAATAGATTCCCTGCCAGGGAGAGACTTGGAGAAAAGAGCGAGCCCCTTCTGGCTACCACATCCAGCCCACAGATCTTACATCCCCTATGGCACGATAGAGAGCCAGGAAGACATCGACTCTATATCTAACGGATACTTAAATATCTACACTGACGGCAGTAAAATAGAGGGCAAAGTGGGTGCGGCAGTATCATGCTGGAAAGAACCAGAGGAAACAAAGAAGTTCCTAATCCGCCTAGAAAGCTATTGTTCCGTCTACCAAGCTGAATTGTCGGCCATTCTTAGGGCTCTGGAATTTCTGATAGAAAATAAAATCCACAAAGAGGCAAATATTATCAGTGACTTACGATCCTCACTTGACAGCATAAAGGACCCGTCGTCTTTAAACCCAATAGTGGTTGAAATCCGGGAAAAAATAGCGACCCTAAAAGCAACAGGAGGTGACGTGCAATTATTCTGGATCAGAGCTCATAATGGGATTGCAGGAAATGAGCGAGCTGATGAATTGGCCAAGCAAGCGGCACTAAAGTGTTAAACACGATCTGCCTACGACAGATTCCCCCTATCTTATGCAAAGCACCTCATCAGGGAGGAAAGCATCAGCAAATGGCAAAATGAGTACATCAACTCAACCACGGGCGAAGTCACCAAAGTCTTCTTTCCTGAAGTAAAACCTGCCTACAAGGTTCTCAGGAAATTAAAGAACATGAATAATAAATTAGCACAACTGTTTACAGGCCATGGAGGCAATAAGAAATACTTGCATAGATTTAAGCTGGCAACGGATCCATTCTGCAATTGCGACGACGAGACTGAACAAACCATCACACATCTTTTGTTAGATTGTCCACGATTTGCAAGACAGAGATTCGAATGTGAGTGCAGGATGGATCTTAGCCTAAGTATAAACACGCTGAATATTGCGATACTTGATGACGATCGCCGCTCAACTTTTCTGGAATTTGCCTTAAAGATAATGAATGTAGTTGGTAAGGAAAATGGTAGCAAGTAAGTTATAAACGAAATGTAGCCATAGGGACGCAACTGTAATTATGTATATATTTTGCATTATTTTCAATTAAGATATAATTGTAATATTTTAAGTTTTTTATTAAAATATGTAATGTTTTTCTAAAAGTAAAAATTTGCATGTGTAAAGAAAATAATATTAATAATAAAATGCTTAAAAAAAAAAAGAAAAAAAAAATATATTAATAAAAAAAAAGATTAAATTTAATGTAATGATAATTATTGTATTAGTTGAAAGGGTACTGCATGTATAGTAGTAGATCTAATTGTAAGGGAGGAGGGTTTAGTCCGTAGGTCGCTGGGTCACCTTCCCAGCGGAATCGGGCATGCCATAACGCCCGGGCCTATTTTTTTTTTTTTTTTTTTTTTTAAAATAAACCTAACCTAACCCAACCTAACCTAACCCAACCTAACCTAACCTAACCTAACCTAACCTAAATTTGGTATTCAATTTATCGCGGGTTTTCATCGCTTTGACTACATTCAATCTGCAAAGAATGAATTAGTCGCTAGGAATTAGTTGCAAAACTATCCCGGTAGATGGAGCCCATCCACGCGTTAGTGGACAAGGATAGACTTGCTAAATTCGCAGGCTTGATTAAAACCGCGGTAGCCCAGTTGGCATTTTTGTATGCTGTAGGTAATATTGAGCAGGGTATCGTTGAATAGGTCTTTTGAAACTAAGGGGAAGTTTATTTGAAACAAAGTAATTATATAAAATGTTTCTGTTACAAGATATTTAGATTGTGCTATACGTCATCCGTGAGAAAGAGAGAGAACTACGAGTGAAAGAGATAGAACGTGAGCAAATCATATATAAGCGGAGCATTTCGGCGAAAATAGGGAAGTTTTCTGAAGTATTCAGAAAAGTGATCTCAAGTGGAAAACGAGAAGTGAAAAGTGAAAAATAGGTAAAAGTGTTGTGAAAGTGCAATAAATCCAGAACTTTTAAGTGGTGTTTTCTTCCCCGAACCTTCCTCTTTAGCCCCGCCCACTTACCCTTTAGCCCCGCCTACTCCCCCTCAAGCCCCGCCTACTTCCCCTCTAAGCCCCGCCCATTTGTACCTAAGCCCCGCCCATTTGTTCCCAAGCCCCGCCTACTTGTCCCTAAGCTCCGCCCACTTGTCCCTAAGCCCCGCTTACCTGTTCCTAAGCTCCGCCCACTTGTCCCTACGCCCCGCCTACTTTGCCCGTAAGCCCCGCCCACTTGCCAACTGGACACGCCCCCTTGGACCCGCCCCTTTTATTCGAGCCTTTGGAGCTTCTTTTTCATAGTCCCTTTTGCCCCGACCCCGATCCCGAACCAACCCGTTTATCCCGACCCAGATCCGTTATAATTTTTGGTCCTTCGAGCCGGATCTTGGAACGAACCAGCACCATGGGAACCAGACCTAAGACCCGCAGCCAAACCCTCGGCAACCGACGAGAAGGCGTCACCTTCATGCAATATTAAGATCTACCAGCTGCTGCTGCCGCAAGACAAGCCGCCTTAGATGGAGCCGCGCACGCCTTAGACCGAGCTGCTAGCTTCGTCCCTGACCCTCAGACATCAATTCCGCCGAGTGAATACTTTCAATTACCACCAGACCCAACCGAACACCAACTGAACATCAGTACAGCGACGAATCGCACCGCTGCCGTTTCCGATCGACACAAATCTCAGGATCTCTTGCTCTTCGAAACACCGACGACTCTTGATGCTGCAGACCGCACCGCCATTGAACGAAGCAGAATCCATGGTGGAGGATCCTTGCACTCAGCATCAACAAGCGCTAGTATTCGAGCCCGAATTTTGCGCGCGGAGTACGAAGCTGCACAGAAACTCGCCGCAATTGAAGCAAGAATTATCCAAAAGAAATTGAATGCAGAGATCGCCGAAATCGAGGAAGAAGCATTTGAAGAAAATCGAGCAAGAACAGGCGCCGACCTAGCCCGTGTTAATGACTGGGTTATAAACGCCAACCAGAACACTCTCGCCTTTCCATCAACTGTACCACGGGGGGAGTTAGCCAGCGGCATCGTCACCGAACAGAACCCGAAGTCACAGCATACAGCAGCTCCACTCCGATCCCCGACGCCGCCACCTCGTCAACGAACCAGAATCCCGATGCCGCCGACTCGTCAACGAACCCGATCTCCGACGCCGCCGCGTCGTCAACGAACCCGATCCCCGACGCCGCCGCCTCGTCAACGAACCAGAACCCCGACGTTGCCGTGCCGTCGACGAACCAGAACCCCGACGCCACCGCGCCGTCAACGAACCAGAACCCCGACGCCGCCGCGCCGTCAACGAACCAGAACCCCGACGCCGCAGCGCCGTCAACGAACCAGAACCCCGACGCCGCCACGACGCAACAGATCTCGAACACCAGGCCGTGAACGAGCTATTGACCGTCTCGCTGAGACATTAGGACGCTTGATAACTACTCAACCCAGATCACATCAAGCCCAGGAACTACCAATCTTCAGTGGAGCACCAACCGAATGGCTGCCATTCAAGGCTGCTATGCGTGAAACCACGGCACTCTACAAAATTCCACCAGCAGAAAACATTGCCCGTCTTCGAACCTGCTTACGGGGGGAGGCTAAAGAAGCGGTTGCGCCTCTCCTCTACACCGCGACGGACCCCAACCAGATAATGAAGACGCTAGAACAATGCTTTGGCCACCCAGAAATTATGGTAGACCGTGCACTTGCTGATCTAAAGAAGTTACCACAGCTGGGCAACACTGCGCTGGAACTCAATCGGTTTGCTATAAAGCTCCAGAACATCGTGTGCGTCCTAGAACACATCGACGACCAAAATTTGATCAACCCAATGCTGACGCGGGAAGTAACTTCTAAGCTAAGTTCACACCTTAACTCAAAGTGGTGTGACTATGCAGTTGAGCACGTCAGCAGGAACGAACCTCAGCTTAAGACCCTCTCACAATTCCTCTTGAGGGAAGCAAACAGGGCCTTGCGCTTCAATTTTAACAACAGTGCCGCAGCAAAGCCTCAGACAAGGAGGAGCGATCCCGTCAGCAATAGAACCTCAAAGTCGTCACGGAATGCTGCCCAGATCTACACCGCTGCCGCTGAACCCGATTTAAAACAACCATGTCTGTGTTGTGGTGGAGACCATGAGCCCACGAAATGCAAGAAGCTTAGGAACATGTCAGTCTCGGACCGCTGGGAATGGGCAAAGAAGGAACGTCTTTGCTTTCGGTGTCTGAAGAACAAGCATCAGCGAGCATCTTGTACAGCCCCGAAGTGTAACAAGGAAAATTGCCCACACTCACATCATCCATTGCTTCACAGTGATCCTAAGCCACCGACAGGTAAAGAAGAAAAACGACATAACGAAGAGACTGTTGCTTCGGCGTCGATCTTCGACACCACGAACAAAAGAAAGATCCTGCTGAAGATCTGTCCAGTTACAATTGAGGGACCAGATGGAAAAACCGAAGACACCTTTGCCCTGCTTGACGAAGGGTCTACTACGACAATAATCGACGAGGAACTAGCACGTCGAGTGAACGCAAAGGGACGAACACAACCCCTACATATACACGCTGTGTCCTCAATCCATGTTGAACCAACAAGCAGATGTGTACACCTTAAAATCCGCGCACGAGGATCAAACCAGACACACGAGATTAATGCTAGAACGATGCGGCACCTGACCATCCGTGGACAAAGCGTCGAACCTTTTGAACTGAAGAAATACAAACATTTGGCAAAACTGAACCCAAGCGAACTATGCTATGAGACGGCACGACCTCGAATCCTAATCGGCGCTGATCATTGGCACCTGATCGTCACTCGTGAGCTACTAGAGGGACGCCCAGAAGAACCAGCGGCTTCACGCACCACCCTAGGATGGGTGTTGCACGGAGGATCCCAGAACCCAATCCCCAAAGCTGAAGAAGAACAAGTCCTGCACATCAGCGTGGCCCCTGAACTCGTCACACTAGAGAAGGCAGTACTAGATCACTTCGCCCTTGATTCATTAGGGATAAAAAACGAACCTCTCACGAACCCTGAAGAGGACCGCGCCGTCGAGATATTCAACCGTACGGCAAGAAGAACGAATGGTCGCTTCGAAGTTGGATTACCATGGAAGATCGACAACCCGAAGCTACCTCCGAACTACCAAGCTGCGCTAAGCCGGCTACGAAGCATTAAACGAAAGCTTAATGCCGACCCTGTTCTGTATGAAGAATATGCAAAAGAGATCCAGAACCTAATCGACAAAGGATACGCCGAAGAATGTTCCGGCAACGAACATGAGAGCCCCAAGTGCTGGTACAGACACTTACAAAATTCCATATAGACTTTACAGAGACATGCACATGAGCTTTAATTCTAAAGGGGATATTATAAATTGCATATCAAATAAATAATCGCCTATCAATACATATTCATCATTTATACTTTTTTTTACATCAAATATCTTACTTCACTACAAATAAACTAAACGTTTAACAAAACATAAACTGCAGATAATTCGAAATTTTACATCAATATGACATAACATTTTTCCTCATAATGCAATACAGATAAATTTATTTTTGTACAAAAATACTACATACATAGCATGAATACTGACTGCACAGCAAATTTTCCATATTTCATAGCAAAATAACTATCCCAGTCGCATATTAACCAGTAAACATAAGTTTATAGGTCCGTTAGGTATAGCCTAACCGAACCTGGCGCGCAAAGCGCCAGGTTAGGTTAGGTTAGGTTAGAACTTTGACCACAACGCACGAGCTGAGCGAGCGGAGCGAGCGATGGCGGCAGCGGCCGGCGATGTGCCAGAAACGACACGCTATGCGCGTCATCAATTTAAAATATGATTATCGATGTGTATGTTTAACGATGATGGTTCATCTCTAATAAAAAATGCTGTAAATAATATAAAAATAGAAGCTATATTTAAAAGAAAAAGAGTTAACAGGTATAATGTGCATTAAGATTATTAGCTGTTCATTGATGAAAAAGCTTTTGCTTTAGGAAAAATCGCTGTGCGCTGCAAAAATAAATTGTAGTGTGTTTGGTGATATTTTGAGTTGAATATTTTGCTGTGCAATCAGTAATTTTGATGGGAATTTGGAATCTTATTGCATAGAAAAAGGATATTTTTTGATTTGCGTTTAAATACTACCCATTCTAAAGTCGTTAAAAGCCAAACTCCACTCACACATACAAAGAAGCGCGTAGTAAACCGATTGTAGCAAAAGAATAAGATGACTAATCAAGCACGTTCCAATAATGACTAATAGTGAAATGGGTAACAAAATTTCGCACTCCGTGTTAAATGTTCGGATGGCGCATTGGTAAAGACAGTGGCCTACCAATTAGGGATGTCATGGTTCGTATCCTCATGGATCGATTCTTTTTTATTTGAACTTTTTTTCTTTAAGTATTTCTATCGTAATTAAACTAAAGACACGTGTTATGTGAAATTTTCCACCTTGACCTTTCACTATATAAAATAATGATTGACCTCTGAGGATTTTTAAGCTTTCTTTAAACATTATAAGATTTTTTTTTTTAATTTTGAAATAATGTTACTTTCACGGCTTAAAATAGCATCACTCTATTTCTACCCGAGGGTATCCAAGGGCCGGATCCAGGGAACGGGCAGCATTGTGCAGCATTTTTGATAAAACTAGGTTTTTGTCCAAAAAGCTAGGCGCTTGAGATAACAAAATTTTAACGTAAGTTTTGCCAAATTTTTTATCATAATCCTAAACCAAATCAAGTTCTTAATCAAAGACTACATTATATTAATGTTTTTGGCAATAACTTTACCATATTTAATTCTAAACTACTTCAGATTCATGATCGGAAACCTATATTGTTATAGATTTTCGATCAAAATCCTAAAACAAATTAATTTTTATGATAAAATTGAATTTTACCTTTGTTATCTACTGCTCTTTGGTTTGTGGTCAAAAACCTGGTTTGATTAACATCGCTGCGACATATAGCAGTAACTACACCGGTTATTGTAGCAATTGTTCTGAGGTTTTGAATTTAAAGCGGTTGTATTAAGAGTGAGTATCGAGGAGCGCGCATTGTCTTGCATGTGTGTGTATAAGATGTAAACACAACGTGTAAACGATTTTAAAAGTGCATAACTTCAGCGTGCCTATATCCACTTATTACTATCACTGTACTTACCACACTTCGCAGTACGAAACCAAAACAAACCGAACAAGCCGGCACGTCTGGTCTTTGATGCAGCTGCAATATGCAATGGATCAAGCCTAAACGATCACTTGCTGGAAGGACCCGACCTACTCCAGTCACTGATGGGCATACTATTCCGTTTCCGCGAACGTCCAGTAGCCGTTACTGCCGACATTGAAGAGATGTTTCTTCGTGTTAAGATCAGACCTGAAGATCAACCTGCACAGCTATTTCTTTGGAGAGGAAAAGACCAAATTAATCCACCACGAACCTACAAGCTGACCTCGATGTTCTTTGGCGCAAAGAGCTCACCATTCCTAGCACACAGTGTCAGGAACAAGAACGCTGATGACCATGCCGTCACATACCCAGAAGCAGCGCATGCGATAAAAAACAGTCATTACATGGATGACTACGTAGACAGTTTAGCCACTTCCCAAGATGCCATCAAGATTGCACGTGTAGCCCTGGTACACTCTAAAGCTGGATTCCGGATCCGCGGCTGGAACTCAAACGACCCTCAAGTGTTAGAAGCCTTTCCACCAAAAGATCGTGCTACACAAGATACACATCTGGGACCTACATCAACTGACAGTCGAACCCTTGGCCTCATGTGGATGGCAAAAGAAGACCAACTCAGCTTCAACACTGCTTTAAACCGAGTGCCAGTTGCTGTCAAAGAACTATCACGAGCACCGACTAAGCGTGAAGCTCTGAGTGCTGTCATGTCTGTTTTCGATCCACTGGGACTAATAAGCAAGTACACATCTTCCCCTGTAAGCCCCGCCCATTTGTACCTAAGCCCCGCCCAATTGTCCCCAAGCTCCGCCCACTTGTCCCTAAGCTCCGCCCACTTGTCCCTAAGCCCCGCCCACCTGTCCCTAAGCTCCGCCCACTTGTCCCTACGCCCCGCGAATTGGCCACGCCCCCTTGGACACGCCCCTTTTATTCGAGCCTTTGGAGCTTCTTTTTCATAGTCCCTTTTGCCCCGCCCCCTTACCCTTGATTCCTTCCTGAACCCGACCCCGATCCCGAACCAACCCGTTTATCCCGACCCAGATCCGTTATAACTAAGCTACATAAAACTATAACGGATTTCAGAAATATAAAAGTTTTTCTATTTGCGGTTGGTAACCATACAGCTGCCAACAAACCAGCAATACAACTAACTTTGTAACTATAAAAAACCTGATATTTAAACTTTGACAACGGAACTCTATTTGTGAGCGTGTCAGACGCGCTCTTAACCGTTTTTTTTTTATTGTTGTTGCAACTGTCTTATAACAGAAGGCTTCAGGACACGAGTGTCTGTTTGACACGAGCATTCTAAAGCCTAAATGATATGCAGTTGCATACACTATTTTATCTACACTCTACAAAACAAAACTGCACTGCACTATGGCGATTGCAAGCCTATCAACTGAACCACCAACTGAACGACTTTTGTACTTACTTTTCAACCAAATGTTAAAATGGAGGCTCATAAAAACTGAACAACGTTTAAATTTAAAAAGCATTTTTCGGTAAATTTTAATTCGAACAATTATTTGAAAAAAAAAATGTCCGTCTCTCTATACCTATGCCGCGCCCTCATATCTTCGCCAGTTTTTGAGCTATCGACATGAAATTTGGTAAGAAGATTGATCGTATTGACCCAAACATAGAAATGTTCAAAAAAAATATAATTTATTTATTTTTTGGACCCCATCTCATAAAAATGAAAGAGGGGCAAAAAATATTATACCTGTAATATTAAGGTATCGTTGAATATTTTTTTTAAACTAAGGAGAGGTTTCTTTGAAACAAAGGCACTAAAATGTTTCTGCCCCGAGATATTTGCTTTTAGAAGGGGCGTTTTTGACCCATCACTTGTTCCAGTTGTAACTTCTAAAGTAGGTGGTGGGGCACAGTTAAAACAGAAAAAGGTTTTACGCAAAGGTTTTACGGCTATAAAAAATTGTGTGTGTGTGCGTGTGTGTTTGTGTTTATGTGTGTGTATGAGTGAGCGAGAGCGTGTTTGTGTGTTTTTACTCATCTTTTACCTACTCCCATATCATCGATGTCCAAATCCACTTTAATCTGTCCACTAAATAAAACACTGTTTCACTGTGCCCCGTTTCATTTTGTCCCATATGGGTACACCAGAGTGTAGATAAATATTTTAAGGGGCGAGCCAGCCAGCCAGCCCATGAAACTAGCCAAGTTTCTCACAGTTCTCCCAAGGAACAAATTATGTAAAGAAATGGACCTCATAATTTTTTTATATCATTAAGTTGTGGAAAGTTGTTCAAATTTCATAGCCTGGTTCACTCCATCTATTATTATCAGTTTTTTTCACGCATTGTATATTATCCATACTCCATACTAATATTATAAATGCGAAAGTGTGTTTGTTTGTTTGTCCTTCCTTCACGTCACAACAGAGTAACATCATGCAGTTTTTTTTGGGTTTGCAGTTAGGTGAGAGGCTGGAGAGTGACATAGGCGATTTTTTTTATTCCGGAAAAACATATTTTTTCCATCGGAAAACCGATTTTTGTTTAGCATGAGAATACATCCATACTACTAAGAATATGCAACTAATTGATAAATCTCTATGAGTACGCGGGCGAAGCCGCGGGTAACAGCTAGTTGGATATTATAAAACTATAAGGTCCTATTAAATTCACTGCAAATATTTTAAGGGCATGCGTAAATATGTATAAGAAAAACATCTAAGGCATTTTAAAAAAAATCTACGCGCTAGATTTTTTTTTCATTTTCAAACAAACTTTTTAATTAATTATGGGAACACCCTTTGACTGACCCGACTGACGTTCCGCCATGTAAACATGATTCACTTACATGGCACGCACACTAACAACCAACCAATCACAGCACGGCGCGTAATTTAAATTCATCGAAGTGTGTGTTTCTAGGACAAACAGGGTGCACTTTTTGCGTTTCGTTTTTTTTAATTTAAATGCAGTTTTCTCGAAAACTAGCGTGTAGATTTCTTTAAAAATTTGCCTAGTACATGCTTATATTTTATTTGATCTGCCCCTAAAATATTTGCAGTGAATTTAATAGGACCTTATATAACAAATAACAACGACACTTGAGCCTTAAAATACTACCAAATATAATTTAGCAAACTAGCTGGCAGCTCGTAGGTTGAGTCACGTTCAGAATATTTACATCAGATCTGCTTCATTTAATAATTTTTTATTTATCAATTTTGCAGTTACCTTAATCCGCATGCACTTGCCATGTACACGCACGACCTCTTTGCTGTAGGAAGATCAAGAACAAAATCAAGAAGACTGACACGACCATGCATGACATTACTTGAACCTGACCTGACTCAATGGACTGACTGACAGACGACAACTGACCTGACATTTATGTTCAGAACGCACCGTGACGTCCATTTGTCACACGATATCGTAAAATGTAGTCAAGAATTTATTATTGTTTTTATTGGATCTGTGCGTAATTTGTGCATTAGAAAGTTTTAATTTGTATATTATAATCGTGTGTTAAAATAAATAGCCAAGATGTCGACGTTTATGAGTTCAAGAAAGGAAATATTGATTACTGGAAAGTATAAGGTCGTGAGACGGATCGGTGGTGGCTCATTTGGCGATATCTATTTGGCGATCAACATTGCCAATGGCGAGGTAAAAACCATACAGCTCTTCTTATTATCCACGCTTATTTCATATACGATCGCGTCTATGTCAACGACCCCCGTCCCTATGGTTGTTTTCAATCACGAAGGTAAGTATTTATTTTTTCTCACCAACCACTAGTTTTAGTCATCACAAGATTATGTAGACAAGGATATCTCAGTCACTTGATTCTGAGCAATATCTCAAGAGATTTAACTTATCTTTTAATCAGTAAGAGATGTTTGTTGACATTACATAAAGTGTTGAACATGTGGTAAGCAATAGGTACTTACATTCCATTACATTGTGTGTATTGTCATTAGTACACAGATTAGTCAGTACATATTTTTCGTGAGCAGTTTTATCTATCAGATATAATTAATACAAGTACCTACTGTTCTACTAATGTTCTAAAGGTGCATTAGTTTATCTCTACAAATTAAGTTCCTCGCTGTCCTCATTTAGTCATCTCTCAAGGATTACAACATATTCTTATTAACAATTTTAGAGTTTCATAGTCTACTACTAACCCTTATCTTATCATTCCATCAAGTTGGTCTGTCTGTCTGTTTTTCCCACCCTCACAACGTCTTCAGTATTAGACCGATCAACACCTTTAATGTGAAGATAGATCTTGATGACCCAAGTTTTGAAATGTTGGGAAAGAATATTAAATTAAACACAGGGTGTAAGTGACTGCTCTCCGAATACTGATGCCATGAAACTGAATAACTTCTCATAATCATTTAGACTATGAAAGTGAACAACTTCCACGGTCTGAATGATTATAATATAACTTATGATAAAAATTAGGAGAAGTAAATATTTTTTTGATCTCCAATACAAAATCACAATCACCGTACGCGAATGAGTTCATGACCATGTTGAGGAATGTGGTAGTGCTGTGACTAATTCATGTTGATGTCGATATCGAGAATTGTTGCCGAACAGTTCAGTTCAGACTACTCATAGTAAATTGTTATTAATTAATGGGTTGTTTTTCCTACAATATTGAGTAGGTAGGGTATCGTTGAATAGGTCTTTATAAACTAAGGGCAGGTTTCTTTAAAACAAAGTAACTAAAATGTATATGTCTCGAGACATTTGCTCATTAAAGGGGCCTTTTTAGCCATAGTTTGTTCGAACTGTAACTTCACTGTTTGTGAATAATATTAAAGTAGTATTTATGGTTTCTACACAAAACACAACACAACGACAAAATACCGACAACTTTGTGACACACTTTTTCCCATCACTCGACTGCGGGGTAATGCGGGTAGTTGGGTAACTGCGGGGCGCGCCGCCCCCGCGCGCCTCCTCATTCCCCGATGGCCAAGAACTCATTCGCGTACTGTAACTGCATTTACCGTGGGAAGCAAAAATTTTTTACTTATCCTGAAATATTCTTTTATGGAAACTTGTTCAGTTTCATGGTATGACTGCACCGTATCAGTATTCAGAGAGCTATCCCCTACACCCTGTATTTTATTGGACCCCGTCCCATACACGTCAAAAGGGTTTTTTTACCTGCTTTATTATTGAATGGGGTAGGTATAATTATTGGTGAATAGATTCTTTTAAACAAAGTGACTTACATGTTTCTGAATTATTTGGTTTTAAAAGGGTTGTTTTTGAACCATAATTTGTTCCAACTATAGCTTCTTAAGTATAAACACCAAAGTATAATAGTTCTCTTGCGAAATTACCATGAAAAATATAACGGATACTGTACCACTCAAGGCTTAAGAAAAAGAACAGCTTTTCAATTTGCAGTTGGTAACTGTACAGCTGCAAACAAACCAGCAATAAAATTAACTTTGTAATGCTGATAAACCTGATATTTTAAACATTGACTATGAACCCAGTTTGTTGGTGTCTCACACGCTCTTGGCCAGTATTTATTTTTAAATTGAGGTTTACAATGTCATTTAAATAATTGTATGTGCAAAGCCTGGCCTGCCACAATACATTGAATAAGATTCGTTTTTAAAGATTTAAATAGTAATTACTGTCTAAGAAAATTGTACTATAATATTAGGCTCACCTATTCTAGCTATAGGGTTAAAATTTAAGAACCAATATTTTAAGAGTGTGTTCTACTCAAAGTTAATCAGTTTGTAAGTAGGTACACACCCTTAAAATATTTATACTTTTTTAAATGTAACCTTATACAGCTGTATATTTTGCTGTATGTACATAAAAAATTACTGAATTTAAATAATTGTAGACTAACACTTAAATAACTACAGTTAAAAGTTTATATGGAAAAACATGATTACGATATATAATTTATAAAAAAATTGCGATTAGATCAAAGAGCTAAAGAAATCAAATACATGTTTCAGGGATTTAAGGTATTTGCAAAAAATAAGTTAAAAGTTTGTATGGAAAATCATGATTTTTAAATGCGACCTGTTTTAAAAATTGCGATTAGATAGATCAAAGAGCTAAAAAAATTAAACACGTGTTTTCGATTTTTAACACCTAAAGGGGTTAACCATGTGTAGAACTTTGAGGTCTTCGAAGAGATCTGTTTAAATATTAAGAATTATATTATAAGCTAAAATATTCAAGAAAGTGTTTCAGCATTTACTATATTTTGACCCCTGAAGGGTAAAAAAAAGAGTTGAAAGTTTGTACGGAAAAACGTGATTTTTAAATGCGATCTGTTTAAAAATTTGCGGTTAGATCTAGGAACTAAAAAAGATATAAGCATGTTTCAGGGGTTCTCGATTTATAGCCCCTAAAGGGGTTAAAAAGGGATAAAAAGTTTGTATGAAACAACGTGATTTTTATGTGAGATTTGTTTTGTGATAAGATCAAAGAGCTAAAAGAGTTAAATATTATGTGATTTATAAATTTCCGAAAATGACCACTACAAACTGTAAGATTTTCAATTTTATAGTCGAATTTCTAATTCAATTCACTAAATTGACGTTTGGTGGGTGGCCGCTTTTTTAGGAAAAATAAATAGTGATGTGCTAAAAAGATTAAATTGAATCACTCATCTATACTCTATCCGCGCGATGAAGATAATATAGCGTCCTCTCAACCGCACTTTTGTATGCAAGTGAAAGGGACAAATGATTGCCCTTCCAGGTAAGTGGGCGTCAACAATTGTGTAAAAACGTAAAGATGCGTTTACATGACTCTTTGGTAAAAGAAGACTCATAAATATTTTTTACTATTAAATTTGGTTTTCTTTGGTCTATTACAATATTTAATAAGTAAAAATAATTTTAGGTAAATACATCTGTGTATGTTTCACAGGAAATAGTCCAAAACACGCGCTAGGTCGTAGGAGAAATAAAACAATCGTTATAAGAACAAAAGAACGCGTCCGCTCCGTGCAAGCCACAGAAGTAGACTGAAATTGCACCGCCATGTAAACGCACCCTTGCCTCGTTATCGCTAACCAATGGCAATCATTTTGAATTTTTTGGTATTATCTTCATCGCGCGGATAGAGTATAGTGACATAGTTCATAGTTAATAAATCACTAAGTGTATTTGGTTACAATATTAGTATAATAATTTTAAGGACGTGTTCTTCTCACATAACTGAATAAGATTTATTAGAAACTTTTCTTCTAAATATGAATATTAATAAATTGTGTCTCTCGTACTAAGTGACACACTTTTTAAACATTTTTATATGAGGAGTATAAAAATTTAGTAGGAAATCAATAAATAAATGTAAGTGACCTGACTATGAGGTTTGAATGAATCAGCTCACCTGAACTTAAAAATCGAACTGAAGTACGTCACTAGTGATATGGAGTTGGTATCATTATTTTGTCAGCATCTTATAGAAAAGGTAGGTATTCACTAGATAATTTTTAACAGTTGTCGCGAACTTTCTTTTTGCATTATTTTAGGACGGAGGAACGCTGGGGGATGGCTGGGGGCCGGAACGGGACGGAAGCACAGAATACGGAAGATGCGTTGCTGTGCCCAGTTTTAGGTTTTAGGATAATATCTGTGGTAAAAAAAGTTTAGGCGAGTTGACAACATTGCAGTCAGCGGTGGTAGAATTTCTAAAGTTATTCTGGCAACACTGCCACTGTGACGTCACGTAAAATAGGCTGACGACAAGCTGACGACATCTTTTAGATTTCGCAATAAAATGATTTTCCGTGGTTTTTCATAGTGATTCTACATTTTAACGTGTTTTTGAACTATTGTAGAACCTAAATTACTTCAGTGTTGTGTTATTTTTGCAAACTGCAATGGGTTTCTTATAATTTTTGTGACAACGAGTGATGAAGGCAAAAGAAAATGGCTACCTTCGAACGCATGTTGTTGGCCAGAAAACATGTAATTATAGCTGAGAAATACAACGTTATCCGCAAGATCGGAGGCGGGAGCTTCGGGGACATCTTTTTAGCTATAAATATCAACGATGGAGAGGTAAATTTTAATGAAATTTTACATTTTGAATGCTACTGAGACCTCTAGTGACTTGTGTCAAGCTAGTTGCTGTTGCAGATATTTCGGGATTTTGTTCTTGAAAATGGCGGTTTGGGCGTATTCTCGGTCCGACTGTTTGTAACCTTCGTTTTATTCCATACGGAAGATATATTTCGCATTAACTTGTATGGATGTTTTACGTAATTTGCCCTGCGCGTCAAGTCTGGAGACTATTATATCGAAACTTGTCACTGCAGGTTCTTTGTACCATCCACTCGGAACAGAATGAATAAAACTAGAAGCTTTCCATTTGACTGTTCAAGACATACATTTGTTTTATTGCACCTATCAAAGCTTCATACTGTAGCCATGAAAAGAAACATTTATTGTTTGTAATATTGTAGTCCTTGTGGAATGCACTTAGATCAGGGGTCTAGCAATAGGGGTGTAGTACAATTCTGAAAACTAGGCATCTATTAGATCTTATCTATGTTACTGCAATTACCTATTGCAATAATTTTGTCCTAAAGTGTGAGACATTTGCAGCAGAGCTGTTATATGATATATGATACCCTACATTTGGTGATTCCATATACATAGCAATATTCTACAATCTTGTTGTTGGTTTATTTCTATGATTTGTACTTTTTCAAGTGCTGGAGACAATTTTAGTTTAATATCCGGGTAAGACTTGGCCAAGTCTTTTACTTTATTGCTCCAAAAGCCCTTAACCAAGCATTTTATGTAGTAGTCAATACAGAAGCTATCTGTACTGTACTCAATCATACCATCAACTCTACATTATTATAACATTGTAATGTACATTTCATAGTAATTTTGTTTGTATCTTTGTATTTTCTAACTCACATGGACTTGACCTAGGTTAAAACTAAAATAAGTAATGGAGCATTTATTATTTTTTAGGGGATATTAATTATAATCACTGATATGATCATGGTTTTTATTGTTTTATTTTATTGAATAGCTGTGTCCTGTACTTGTATGTATTATAGGTATTTTGTATCATTTGTACAAGTCTGCCACACTGCAAGGCCAGTCATATTGAAACTGAATATTGTAGTTTCCTTTGACAAGGCCACAATAACATCAACTGTATCTGCAGCTTCTTAAAACAAACAAAATTTATCAAAAATTTACTTGCTTTCTGTTTTTGTGGCCTCATGAGTTCTGGTTGAACAAAAATTACCTGGTTGTAAAGTACAAGTCTTGCATGGCATTGTGTATTTCACAACTAACACTATCAATTAAGAAACAAAAAACACATAGATATTCAGTTTTATTTTTTTGTCTTTCATACATATCCAGTTGTTATGTTTTGATGATATCAACCAGATTTCCACCAAAACTACAACTTTGTCCTGCACTGGATTTGTATAGTAACACATATATTCATGAAATAAAGCTACAGAACATGTTGAAATGCTTAATGAAAAGGTAATTGAACCTTCAATACTGTATCTACAATATTATAATGCATCTTACATGGAAATATTAGAAATCTGAGTGTCCTGTATGGGGGTTTATTTATTTGAGTCCCTCAAGTTGTTGGGCCTATAGTAGTCATAGGATTGGAATATCCTTTTGGCTTAAAATGGAAAGACAAATTCTGGAAAGCCCATAAATACCTTAAAAGTTTCCAAATAATTTCCAAGATACAGAAATGGTGATGTTGTGCAAGTAGTTCAAGGAGACAGCTGCCTACTGCCTACCTGACTGAACTCATGCATTGTTGTTATCAAAAGAGAACCATAAATGTTTTGCTATTTTGTAGAAATTCTACAAGATAGCAATTTTGAACACTTGGTGTTTTAATCAAACACTAGATATTGATATTAACTTTTTGGTTACAAAGTTAATACAAACAAAAAAAATTCTTATTTTTTATATTTGGCTTTCTTTTATAATTGCATCAATATTCTATTACCAAAGAATTTATAGAGTTAGGTGTTTCATGTATTGACACCTGTAAACTAGGCGAAGTATTGATGCAGTTGGTCTATGTTACACTACCATGCAATAGGGAGCCTTACTAATAGTAGGCAATAAAAAACTATGCCACCAGCCAGGGATCATCAGGTCATTTGTTAACTTTGGTGTCACACAAAAGAAGAAGACCTCTGATACATGTAATTGTGTTCCCCGTAGGAGGTGGCAGTCAAGGTGGAGTCGATCAAGGCGCGGCACCCGCAGCTGCTGTACGAGTCCCGCGTCTACAAGATGCTGCAAGGCGGCATCGGCATACCACACATCAGGTCAGCATCTCTCCTCATTATATTACTATCAACAATTTTGTTTTGAGTATAAACAAATTGCTGTTAAACTTACAAAGATATCGCAATCTCTTGTTAGGTTCTTCCACCATTATATCCAAAAGTGCAGGCTTAGGCTTGCCCAGCAGTTTTATAGCATTTAATTTGTATAATATTTTTGGAAATAATAATTTTAATGATGTATTTATGTATAAGATTACTTTTATTGTGACAATTAATTAACTAATTACTTACTTACTTACTAATTAATTACTTTATATTGTGTATTGACATGTTCAGTTTCACTGATTGAGTTTAGGAGTTACTGTTAACAATTAAGTTGACTAAATAAATGAATTATGAATTTACCTGCTTTTCCCTGTTTTCCTGCAGTAAAAAATAATATGTTGCTTTAGGAACTGGTTTCTTTCTGTTCAAAAAGTTTTGTAATTTCTGGTGATTCTGAAGTTCAATTAAGTGTGCAAATAAAATGTATAGTTTATTGCTACAAAATATAATGATTTAGACTAACAAGTTTGTTGTTTCCTGTAGATGGTACGGTTACGAGAAGGACCACAACATCCTGGTGATGGACCTGCTGGGCCCCTCGCTCGAGGACCTGTTCAACTTCTGCAGCCGACAGTTCACCATCAAGACCGTGCTCATGCTCGCTGGTAAACTAATGTTTCATTACAAATATATTCTAGTAATCGTATAGCGGGATGTAACTAAGTGTGTAGACACACTACGACCAAAATTTACGGCTGAATTCCATTCTGTCAGTTTTCGGCGTTTTCGGTTGGGTACACACACTAAGTGCCGAAATTACGTACAATGCTCGCCGAATTACCTCGAACTGAAATTCGGCGACGGAATTTGGGCTGAAGTGCGTCATGTAATGCAAATAACATCGCTGGCGTAATTAATTGCGCCGAATTCCGTCGTGTAATTTCGGTCGTAGTGTGTCGAGACACTAACAGCCACAATGACAGTCCACTGCTGGAGAAAGGTCTCTATTGAAGCTATTTCTGTACTCACCACACCAGCAAGCGGATTTTGCATTTACAGATAATGCAGGTGCACATTTCCTGGACGAATTTACCCCTTATGTCGCTTTTTACGAATAGAATTGGGGAAAGCTAAAGCTGGCATCACATGGCAAATTCGATGCCTGTTTGCACCAGTCAAACCATTTCACAACAGCTTTCGATATTGTTATCAGCAAAACTACGTCATTACGACTACATTAAAATCTTAGCTAGCGACCTTTTGAAGTTGGAAGAACTTTTGGAGTTAACAATAGAATCGGAACACAAGATTTGTTAAGGTCTCTCTTAGGAAAGTTTGGTGAAATTTCAGTTACAGTTATGTTTTACCTGGTATTTAAACAAATAGATTTTTTCCTTAGCCTATGTTTTCTATCTCAAACTTTTTATGAGTTTGTTTAGCTTCTGCTGCTAGGTTTTTCTCCTTGTTTCAAAATTTTTTCCTTGACGGAAATTTTTCGTACATGGACTATTGTCTTGCGAAATATCAGGTGGTACCCAGTGACCGACTGCGAAAACGCACAGTTCCAATTGAATAAGGAATATAGTTCAAAATTTATTTTTAAAACATTACCTCCCATAGGAATCGGCCAGCTGGTTTTTGGTATAAGAGGGCCAATTGTTTTATTGACCTTTGGTCTTTAGAGAAAGTTGTTCGCATTAAATAATTTGGGCCTTACCAGAAAAAGTTGGACACGCGTTGAACACCTGTCTAGCATTTATTTTTTCTATGAAGTTTAATTTTAAATACGCATTGAATGCACGTACTTTTTTGTGATAAAACCCTTGAGGTCTTAGGGCGTTTGTCCGTCACCGAGAACGAGATTATTTCTGGCCGTGGAATGACGGTGATCGGTGAAGGCGACGGTGGGCAAACGCCCAAGTAAATGTATACCGCTACTTAGGCGCCGTCATCTCGTTCTCGTTCTCGGTGACGGCGCGGTGGACAACTTAGCGTACTTAAGCTTAGCGTACTTAGCGTTTTCGAGGAAGTCGGTCGTTCCTGTAGTTAGTAAACTGCTCAGCTTTGGCATCGATTTAGTTTGATAGGCTCGTGTACCAGAGGTTTTCTGACAATTTGTTGTCCTTGCAGACCAGATGCTGGGGCGCGTGGAGTTCATCCACTGCAAGTGCTTCATCCACCGCGACATAAAGCCGGACAACTTCCTGATGGGCATCGGCCGTCACTGCAACAAGCTCTACATGATCGACTTCGGCCTCGCCAAGAAGTTCCGCGACCTGCGCACGCGCGCGCACATCTCCTACCGCGAGGACAAGAATCTCACTGGTAAACGATACATTTCAGTATTTTTTCTCCACACATTACTAACCTCTCCTCTGTGGCGCCATTTTTTATAGGTAGGCCTAGTCCCATATGGGACTTTGCCACAGACGAGCGACTAATTTAAATTACAGAAGCAAAGTTAAAATAAACTATGTCTCCGTATAGGGTGTAAGGGGCGGTGTAGCATCATTTTTGCAGGCACAATCAGGCCAAGAATCTTATGAAGTTTTACTATAGAGTCTATTTTCGGAATCGAAATTAATTTCCCGAGTTTCTATAGAAAGTCAGTGATCTAGTAGGAAATTTTGTATGGAAAATTGAAGTTATTTTCTCGTTTATCTACATTTATGTCTCCTGTCCTGCCTGCGATGAAAACGTTTTCTGAAAATTTTGAAAGTGTTTTTAATATTTGATATTTAATTTATATCTTGTTTGTACCGAAAAAATCTTATGTTCTGTAGGCCTAACATGCCAGGCACGATAAAATTTTATCACGCCTATTTATCGTGATTCGACAACATATATCATTTATCGACTGTCGGTAACATGCGCGCACATATTTATCACGTCGCCTTGTCAAAAATCGACAATTTTAAAATTTATCGACAAGTCGTAACATGCGCGCCATTTGTTATCGGATTTTATTTTTTTAATGAGTTAAATTACTCGAATTTTATCGTCCATCTTTCAAGTCGACGATAGCAAAGGATAAAATGGCGGTGCCGTATTTTATTGATTTAACCGGCTAAATTGAGTGTAGCGTCGGACGGTACGGAGGCGTCGGACACTATAGAGGGTAAGCTGTAGTGTTGGACACTATGAAGGCGTCGGACGCTATGAGTGGTGGAGATAGTGAAGGACGCTGTGAAATTTGGGGGCTAGCTTCAGATGCTATAAAGGGGGATAGCGTTGGACACTCTGGAGAATGGGGGGTAGACCCTGGATGGCGGCAGGTAACGTTGGTCATCCTGGAGGATGGGGGTTGCCTCGGACGCCCTGAAAAGCAGGCGGTAGCGTCGGACGCAACGGAGGTGACGGATGCTGGGGAGGCGTCGGACGCTATGAAAACATCGTACGCTTTAAAGGATGGGGAGTATTATCAAACATCATTGATGCTTCAGGCACTATGGAGGCGTCGGACGAATCGAGAATAGATGGTAACGTCGGACGCTATGAAGGCGTTGGACGCTACGTAAGACAAGGTAAGTCGTGGGATGATTGTGTATTAAACAGGGGACTCATTTTCGGTTTAAGCTTATCAAAATTCATTTTTCAATAATAGTACGAAAATACAGCTATTTTTGCTCTACGACGCTCCGTTTTCGAGATAATTGCACTTTTAGTTTGCATTCGTTTTATATATTAGAAAACGTTACTTTATTGAGATATGATGCTACAGAGGTGTAGGACGCTACGAAGGCGTTGGACGTTATGCACGTGTCGGACGATACGGAGGCGTCGGACGCTACGGAGGCGACAGGCGATATGGAAACGTCGGACTTTATGGCTGTAGATGATCGGGGGTTTTATCAGACGTTATGGAGGTTTTAGCCACTATGGAGGCGTCGGACGCTATGAAGGCGTTGGACGCTATGTGAGACAGGGTAAGTCGTGAGATGATTGTGTTCCGAATAAGGGACTGTTTTAGGTTTAAGATAATCAAACAAATAAGAGTACGAAAATAGAGCTATTTTTGCTCTACGACGCTCCGTTTTCGAGATAATTGCACTTTTAGTTTGCACTCGTTTTTTATATTAGAAATCGTTACTTTATTGAGATATGATGCTACGCAGGCGTTGGACGCTACGGAGGCGTTGGAAGTTATGGACGTGTTGGACGATACGGAGGCGTCGGACGCTACGGAGGCGATGGACGCTATGGAAACGTCAGTCTTTATAGAGAGATTGAACTCTGTAGAGGATACGGAGTATTGAACTCTGTAGAGACGCTATGGAGGCGTCAGGTGGTATAGAGTCGTCGAGCGCTATGGAGACATTAGAGGCTATGGAGGCGTTCAACGCTATGTGAGACAGGGTAAGTCATGGGATGATTGTAAACCGAATATGGGCCTGATTTGTTTTTTAAGATTATCAAACAAACGATCATCTACAGCGTTCAATGTTTCCAAAAAGTCCGACGTTTCCATAGCGTCTGTCGCCTCCGTATCGTCCGACACGTCCATAACGTCCAACGCCTCCGTAGCGTCTAACGCCTGCGTAGCATCATATCTCAACAAAGTAACGATTTCTAATATAAAAAAACGAATGCAAACTAAAAGTGCAATTATCTCGAAAACGGAGCGTCGTAGAGCAAAACTAGCTCTATTTTCGTACTCTTATTGAAACTTTTTTGTTTGATTATCTTAAACCTAAAATCAGTCCCTTATTCGGAACACAATCATCCCACGACTTACCCTGTCTCAAATAGCGTTCAACGCCTTCATAGCGTCCGACGCCTCCATAGTGCCTAAAGCCTCCATAACGTCTGATAAAACCCCCGATCATCTACAGCGTTCAATGTTTTCATAAAGTCCGACGTTTCCATAGCGCCTGTCGCCTCCGTAGCGTCCGACGCCTTCGTATCGTCCGACGCGTGCATAACGTCCAACGCCTCCGTAGCGTCCTACGCCTCTGTAGCATCATATCTCAATAAAGTAACGATTTCTAATATAAAAAACGAATGCAAACTATTAGTGCAATTATCTCAAAAACGGAGCGTCGTAGAGCAAAAATAGCTGTATTTTCGTACTCCTATTGAAAAATGAATTTTGATAAGCTTAAACCGAAAATCAGTCCCCTGTTTGATACACAATCATCCCACGACTTACCTTGTCTTACGTAACGTCCAACGCCTTCATAAAGTCCGACGTTACCAACTATTCTCGATAGCGTCCAACGCCTCCATAGTGCCTGAAGCATCAATGATGTTTGATAATACTCCCCATCCTTTAAAGCGTACGATGTTTTCATAGCGTCCGACGCCTCCACAGCATCCGTCACCTCCGTTGCGTCCGACGCTACCGCCTGCTTTTCAGGGCGTCCGAGGCAACCCCCATCCTCCAGGATGACCAACGCTATCCCCCGCTCCCCAGGGCGTCCGCTACCCACCTCTTTCCAGGGCGTCCAACGCTTCCCCACTCCTTTCAGGGTGACCGACGCTACACCCCACTGTCTATGACGTCCGACGCCTCCGTAGCGTCCAACACTACCCCTCACCTTTCATAGCGTCCGACGCTACCTCCCCCCCCCTCACCATCCATAGCGTCCGACGCTACCTCCCCACCCTCACCATCCTTAGCGTCCGACGCCCCCGTAGTGCTCGCCGCTGACCCTTTTATTGTAGCTTGTTCCATATAGCGTCCGACGCCTTCATAGCGTCTGAGGCTACAGACAGCCCACTCTGTATCTCGCCTAACGACTCCGTAGCCGAAGCTGCATCCAATTTAACCAGTTTAATAATACATATTTAATTTTAGTTTGCCTATGCCCTGCACTGGGACACTGAACAGGCTAAGTAAAAAAAAAAAATTAGTAAAGAAGCCCTTTGCAAAATAAAATACTTCGGCAATCTCTTTAAAAAAGAAAACAGTCTATCCCTTTCAATACTCATAGTTGTGAAAGAGAATGACTGTGTTTTTCATTCGTTCAAATTTTGTTTCATTCGTTCAATTTGTGTATGGGTGGTTTTTCAAAACTCATTTGACATATCGTCGTGATAAGGACGAGAAATTGCGATAAAATTGTCTCACGTGGCGCGCATGTTACAAATTACAATCCACGATAAAGTTATCGAAATCGATAAATTTTATCATTTGATAAGTGATATATGTCTTGCCTGGCATGTTAGGCCTACTGGTGCATGATTTCTTTTTCAATTACTTATTTACAAGTTGTGCATCCCCCTCCCAGGTACCGCGCGCTACGCGTCGATCAACGCGCACCTGGGCATCGAGCAGTCGCGCCGCGACGACATGGAGTCGCTCGGATACGTGCTCATGTACTTCAACAGGTCGGTACAGTACAGCGTCTAGTATACAGGGTTGTGTATGTAGGTAGCAGGTACTCCATCAACGCGCACCTGGGCATCGAGCAGTCGCGCCGCGACGACATGGAGTCGCTCGGATACGTGCTCATGTACTTCAACAGGTCGGTACAGTACAGCGTCTAGTATACAGGGTTGTGTATGTAGGTAGCAGGTACTCCATCAACGCGCACCTGGGCATCGAGCAGTCGCGCCGCGACGACATGGAGTCGCTCGGATACGTGCTCATGTACTTCAACAGGTCGGTACAGTACAGCGTCTAGTATACAGGGTTGTGTATGTAGGTAGCAGGTACTCCATCAACGCGCACCTGGGCATCGAGCAGTCGCGCCGCGACGACATGGAGTCGCTCGGATACGTGCTCATGTACTTCAACAGGTCGGTACAGTACAACGTCAATTTTATACTAGCACATTAATTCCGTCTCTCTTTATCGTAAAAATCCATTCATGCCGTGTAAAATTCGCTACTTGACATGGTCGTAAATAAAATACACAAGTTGTACTTAAAAATATTGTCCAATATTACTACCGATTTCATCTCATAATTTTACAAAATATTCAATGTACAAATTATTTGAAAGTTATCGTTTTGACTCCATCCAAAATATCGAAATATGACGTCATATTCGTTTTCAATCGTCTTAAAAAGTAGCTCATTTGACCTGTCTGTAGTGGATTACTACCCCTCTAACTTCTCATTATTAATGCAACAATTGTCACTAATGCCATAATATTTTCGTCCTTTCGAATTTAAAAGAAGAGAGCTCCAAAAGAGCATGATTAGAGTTAATTTTGTTACCTAAAGCCATGCACTACCTCCAGTGATTCTCAGTCTCGGCTCTGTCAAGTACCCAAGTTGCTTTGGTTTTAAAATTATGTGATAGTTAATCGTCAGAGTTATTCAAATACTTCGTAACCTTGTTTTTTACATTGCAGCATTCTTAGAACCTGTGTTGTATATCGTGATACTAATTTGTCACTTGATATCAGGGATCGTTTTTGATTAAGATACAGTGTTAAGCCAGCGGTATAATAACGGTACTGATATACGTTATACAGATAGACAGAAAAAGGTTACGATTATAGGTTTAGGTACCGGTAAAAATAGCGATACCGTAACCTTTATTTAACCGGTATTGGTATTTAATTAGTTTTGATATCGAAAAATACAATCTGCAATAACGCGAGAGATGTACTTGCAAAACCCTTATGGTAGCAGTTACCGTTAAAAATAACGGTAGTAAAAGTTTCGGTACCGGAACCTTATAAAATAGTTGCATTACAGTATGACGTGATACTCTTAACCGTATTAATCCGAATTATTTAGGTAATACAATCCCTGCTTCTCCATCAAACAAAATGTTAAATTTATTTATGCATGAAATGTGTTACCTGACTGAGTCTTGTGTTTGATATTGTGCCTTGAAGTAAGTTGTTCATCCTTTTGAAAGACATAGTAGGTTTTTTTACACCAAGTAATGTAAAACTTTCTTTATTTTAGGGGCTCGCTGCCGTGGCAGGGGCTGAAGGCGATCACCAAGAAGCAGAAGTACGAGCGCATCAGCGAGAAGAAGATGTCCACGCCCGTTGAGGTGCTCTGCAAGGTCAGTTTAAGTATTCTATTTTTACTTTTGCTGTAAATATTTCTTATATTTACTATTTTTAGTTGGCTGTTCAAAAAATGTGTAAAACTATAAACAATCCCTATTGCGTTACCTACTTTAAATCGCGATATGAAATTGAGTGCACGAGACCACATTAATATTGTATCGTTTAACCATCTGATAGGAGGAATCGTCCATTGTACTCTACTCAAATCTAAGGAAATAATCTAATAATTAATAGTAGTAATAATAGTAATATGTTGTATATTGTGTGTTGTTGTAGGGTTTCCCGGCGGAGTTCGCGATGTACCTGAACTACTGCCGCGGGCTCACGTTCGACGAGGCGCCCGACTACATGTACCTCAGACAGGTCAGCATTATTATTATTACATCTTTTAGGGTAACTTTGGTTAGTACATGATTTTAAGCAACTTTTGCTATAGGATTATCATTGAAGTTGTTATTCTGCAACCTTGGACTAATCAACCTCTGGACGCGAAACAATGTCATTTTACCCTTTACCCCTCTAGCCACGAACCTAGGTAAAATTACCTAGGTAAGCAAACGGCAACAGTCAGTGTGACTTTGAAGCTATAAGAGAAAACATACCCCCAAAAATGGGCAAATAAGCTGTTTTATGTTGTAAAAACTATAGCCATCGGACAAACAATATTTCTTATCACGCGTAAGGACTTTTTTGTGCTATATTTCTCGTTATTTACGTGAAAAATTAATAAAATACGTATGACAGGACCGTATAATCCGTCTCCATAAAAAAGGTCATATTCTATAACACGTTTCAACCAATATTTTGTATTACATTTATGAGCCGGTTTTTATCAATCATGTATTCATTCGTTCACCAATGACGGGCATTTTAGTGCGGAAAATTGTCGATGACCGATATCGATAAGAATGATTAGTAGTATTATAACCAGCGCAGATTAAGAATGGATGCCGAATTTAAATACTAGTACCTAACCGGTACCAAAAACTCGGATTTGATTGGTGATAAGGAAAGAATCCCTAAGGAACATAAGTCGAAATATGAAAAAAGAATTTGACCTTCCATAGTAACTCAAACGAGCTGATCGATAAATTTGTATGGGAGGCCCAATTTTTTTTCATATTTCGACATTCGTTCCTAGGGGAAACTCTTTCTTATCACCAGCCACCAGTTCTGAGATTTCCCTATCGGTCATTAGTGAAATTTCACCCTATTTATGCTCTTTAGGTGCATTATGTCCATTTTGCAAAATGTACAGTGGTGAAAAAATGTCCAGTTTGCATAATGTCCACAATATTTTTGAACTATCGTTTTTCCTAAATTGTATAGCTAACACTGGAAGTGTTTTAGGTATTCAGTAACTTGACATAGTCACAGAATACATAATAGTACAGGTACAGAAGACGCACTCCGCCGTAGCAATTCAACAAATATAAATCTTTATGCGCGATAAGAAAGTACAATTTCCTTCGCGCCGGCTTTGGATACCTACTTTTATATTAGCCTACTGATCGCGCGCGCAAGCAAAAATGAGCCGAATTGCTGCGCGCGAATGTTCATCTGCCGCAGACCACCTCTGAATGTCACAGCCGGCACGCTTTGTAGGGATGCGAATTTCGAGATTTATATGAAAGTAGGTACCTACGAAAAGTGTACTGGAGTACATTTCTACACCCTAGTAAAATGTAAATAAAATGTTTTGTAAGGCGCAAACTCCACCAAAAAGACGAAGGGCATAGAACGTAAGAATGACAGTTGACAGACAAGTGATCGTCAAATATTCTTCTTAGTTTTTGACGCTGTCATAGATGCGACGCTTGTTTGTGCCTTTGTCAATACTTTTTCGTATATTTTGTATGGAAACGTCGCGATGTCAAACGTCAAGCGTCATGCCCTACGTCTTATGTCCTCTCCTTGTCCTCTCTGTGGAGTTTGGGGCTTAAATGTGGGATATTGAAAGAAAGCGAAACACAAACATTAGAAAAAATATGAAAATTGCATTATCATACAAAATTTACAAATAAGGCAGGAAGGTGAGTTACTTAATACAGAATTGATAAAATAAAATAAATCTCGTTAAGAAATGCGAACGGCATCGGAGTGCGCGCGTAACGTGCGGCGCGCGGCAACCAACTGATTAACCCCCGCGCGGAGGTCGCCGCATGTACTTGCAACTCTATACCTACGCCGCGGAGTGCGCCAGGCCTGGCATAGTTAGAAATGTGCATATTGGTTATTTTGCCATAACCATATTTCTCCATAATATTGTGTAGTGTGGCATAACGTTTTTAACTATAACTGAAAATCCTCATATCAATCATTTATTTTTATTACTATTTCAGTGAAGGCGGTTGGCCCCGGTCAGACCAACAGCCACTGCGACCTTTGTAGATCTATTGTAGCCGACTCTTTTTGATAATTACACGACTGCCCACAAAAAAAGGAGTGTAATGTTTTTTTAGGGTACATGATGTATGTATGTATTTATGTGCGTTTTTTTAAAGCACTGTTACTCTTTAACCACTGAAAAGATTATATTGGGAAATGTGTGAGAAGAATCCTTACATTATCCCGATTGTCGAAGGGTATGTTTTGTATAGGAAAATTGATTTTCCACAAAAGCAGGCATATTTTTAAATTTTAATGTTATAACCTCATCCAGTCGGCCCATTTTAAGGAAAGCCACGATCTGCTTGGAGTCAAGGGATTAAACTTATTTCGGGAACCACATGTTTGGGATCATGGGATTGAACTTCTTTCGGGAACTACATGTGGCCACTCGTTGTCCAGCTCCTTTTGCCTCATATTTGCAGAGGACGTAGAGGAGTGTCGCGCGGCTAGCAAATTTCTAACCCGCACGTAGATCACTTCCCTTATTAATCTGAACCGCTTAAAGTAACATGTGTGCGGATCGACCGCTCATGAATAAAATACGTGACGCGACGCTGCGTTCGTTCATTCAGTCATTCATTCTTTATCGATTATCGACTATGGTACAGCACTGTCTTTGAAGTATACATAAACCGACATAATTCTAAAATGACAAATATAAAAGGATATGATAAGAATCAGGTGTCTTTCAATTTAGCAGATTACTATGTGTCATTACCTCCCCTCCCCCCAATATTGGTTGAAAGAGATCTAGAACAAATTCTGTAGGATTCGCGTCCAGAGGTTGATTAGTCCAAGTCTGCAACCTAATAGTTTTCTTTTTAGTTAAAGTCAATTTTCATTAGGTCCACCTAAGTTTTTGTCCTTATAACGCTGAAAGTTGTTGTATAGTGTACTGCCGTGATTCAGGATTTTATTTATGCGGAGTCTTACGAAACTTGTAATTCTTTATGGGAAAAAGATTTTATAACTAATTTAATATCTGTGTGTGTAGTTGTTCCGCATCCTGTTCCGCACGATGAACTACCAGTACGACTACACGTTCGACTGGACCATCCTGCGACAACGCAAGCAGCACATGGAGGCCGGCGCGCCGCCCCCGCCCGCGCCCGACCGCGCCGACCGACCTGACAGGTAATTTTTGCGTAATACTGTAGGACTATACAATCTCGCTCAATACATTTTAGGGCAATACACCCTTGGGAAGTTGACTCTTAAGCGATATATTTTTGGATATTGTAGTCCTAGACAATACACTTTGAATGTTAGTTTTCCGTATCTATCTATGTCTTGCGTTACGGTGTGTGTACTAATATAATGTTTCCCCCCCGTAGAGCGGAGCGCGGCGCCGAGCGGCGGTCGCCGTCCGTGCAGCGCCGCGCCGCGCCGCCGCCGCAGCCGCCGCCCAACAACGAGGTATGTTCTTATTCACGCACTATAACTTAAACAATACCTACTACACTTGAGATTATGTACGTGCTCGAGCCAGACGGCCGATGGTGCGCAGTGACTTACACCTTGGACCTCGTCCCTTTCCAATCCCAACCGTTAATCACAGCAGCATCTTCCTTAGATCCAGTTACCTCCAGTATTACCCTCCATATCCTTACCCCTCCTCTCTACATTAGGTGAAGTCGGTGCAGGCGGCGGGCGGGGAGGCGGGCGCGGGCGCGGGGGGAGGAGGCAAGCAGCCCGCCGTCAAGCCGCACCAGTCCGCCAGCCAGCTCAAGAAGAAACTCACCGCCATGTAGCGAACACTCACGCGTAGCTCTAGCTGCACTGGCTACAGTCACCCGTCTATAAGATCTGCTAGTGTTGGTTATTCGCAATAAACTAGACAGAAAACCAGTTTTAATCGATATCCATTAAACGGGTAACTCTAGCTGCTGTGAATTGTTAAAACATAGTGTAATAAAGCGATTGAATACTTTCGACACGTTGCACTTCCATATACGGTAAAATTTTTGAATAACGGTACCCTATTTGAATATCATTGATCTAAAATGGATCTTGGCTTCCAGAATGACGTTTTGCCACTAATTCCTGTCCTGCGCGATCTCCTACCAATTTCTGACTTGGATATCGCGCTTCAGTTATACCGGGGCACGTTTTTTTTTACTCCTCGATCCATTCCCATTTGTTCCACAATATTTAAGCCAAGGATTATTTTTGGTTGGGTCAATAATTATTCGATTTCGGCTGTAAATTAATATATGTACATAATACTGGCTATATGCCTATACAGGCTAATAAAAAAAAACTGGTTCAGATTTCGCTCAATACCAGTTCTCGTTTCGCACAGTACCGGTACTAATTTTGCTCAATACTGGTTTCCGTTTCGGTCAACAACAGTTTCCATCTCGGTAAATATTTGTTTCATTTCGATCAATACCGGTTTCTAGTTTGAACAATACTGGTTTCCTTGTCACTCAATACCGATTTCCATTTCGATCTGTTACCGGATCTAATTTCACTCACAACCGGTTTTAATTTCGCTCAATACCGGTTATTGATAATCCATTATCAATAAAAATTCTGATACAGATCCCTATAAACCAAACATAATAAAAATATCTAAGACAGACTGTTTGATGCTGCACCAATCACTATAGTCCGACAACTTCGTGCGCGACCCTCATGCGGGGTACAGACGGTCGGGGGGCAAGGTTGCACGTCATTTTAATATGACGTGCGGCGCGGATGCGCGCGTCTCCCTTCCCTGCTACACCTCCCGCTACCCGCTGACATCTCCCCCCCTAACGTCTGTCACCCCTAAGGAAGGTCGCGCACGAACTTGTCGGACTATAAATGTCAATTTGTGCATGCGGGAAAAGGTAATGATGAAAATCCCAAAATAACTAGAAATTACACTGTAATGTGTCGAAGTATCCGCTCGCGATTTAGGAGCTGTAGGTAGGTAACCGGGAAATGCACTAGTGTATCTATGTGTTTGGCTTTTACAGATATTAATATTAAATTACTTACATTATATAGTGTGCACTAAACATGCAAGTTGATAGTGCATTTCTATTACGGTTTCAATAGTTTAGAGAAAATAAAATATGGGCTGTGTACAGATTCAATAAAAAAATAATAGAAGTAAACAAAATAAACTTTTATTAAAATAAAATTGTAATGTTGTCGCCATGACTATTTTATAATGTGTTGTGTTGTTGTGGTTGTGTGTGTGCGTGACTTTGTAAATTATACCAAATAAGGCTTAAAGACGATTAATTTTAATATAAAGTACATTTTTTGTTAGTCGAAGTATTTTTTATGGGAGGGCTAACTTCAGACATTCGGCGTTCCTGTTTTCTATTTATAAAAAGAAAATATATTTTTCGATCATATGACATGTATAATTGATTAAAATTATACATAAAATGTAATATTTAAAAATGGTATAAATTATAAAATGAGGGCTGTAGTATTACTCTTAAAAATATAGTTGTTTAAAAATAAGCTGCAATTATAATGAAGGTTCATGTGGCATTGTGAATTTTGTATAAATTGAATTAAATACCTTCAAGTTGAACTAAACACGTGTTTTTAGTTGATAGGTTCAATCATGATGTGAGAATGGTAATTTCTTTTTTTCTGTTATTTATAATCGATTTCCGTGTATAGTCATTAATAGAGTAGATAACTACACGAAGTTTCATAATTTGTCATTGGAAACGTAATCATTATTGTAGTGGTAAATTTAATTTGACATTAGTTGGTATCTTAAACAATATTTAGTACGTCATTTCATCGTTATTTTAATTCGATATATTAGATAGGTGTATTTGTAGGGTATTGGGTCATTACGTTTCTTGAGAAGATTTACCTTTTGAAAAGCGCAGTAATTTTCCTTTACACCTTGTCTAATTTTAGTGGCCATGTTGTTGTTGTTTTCATTGTAGTAAAACTTTGTTTATTTTTGTTTTTCAGTGAAAGAGAATGCGACGCTCGGGTGGCGCGGGGGCGGGAGCGGGGGGTGCGGTAGCGGGGGGGAGCGGGAAGCGCGCGCGGTAACACACACACGTGTGGACGAGCTGCGCGCGTGTTAGTGAGTGTGTCTGTGTGGAGTAGTGGAGCTCCCGTGCCGAGCGGCGGACTGCTGCTAGTGAGTGTAGTGAGTAGTACGAGCGACGTAAGTGGGCGGGCGCTGGCGGACATAATGTGAGGTGCTGTTGTGATCGACGCGAAACCTCCCGGAGAGAAGAATCTAGCGATCCGAAGTGAAGTTACTTTTTCTCTTGTGCACGGATTCGAGCCTTTCGAGTCGATATTTTAAACGTTGCGAGACAACGCGCTTATTAATTTTTAACAGCGATAACGAATTCGAAATTCTGATAAACTTTTTAATACATTTAAAAAAGGCTTCCTCGGTAAAGTTTCACTTACCGGCCGCAATCACAATCGATGGCCTAAAGAACATGCTTCTACATTAAAATATAAAAAATATGTTCGTTGTATAAAGTGTTGTCGATTGTATTATAGGTATATAATTTTGAATTTTCGGCGGAAATAAGCTTGCTGTATGAAACATTCTTGCGATAACCGACCAGTCAAGTCAGACTGTATGTCGGTAGTATAATAAAATACATATTATTGACGTTTTATTGAAAATTATTATTCGATCCCAATTTGATAGAATGTGAAATATTAGACGAAACCTAAAATCTTTTCACATTTGGTGGATTAGCAAAACACCGCACCTATTGCGCAGTAACATGCATCGGTTTGCTATTTAAATGGTTTTCATTCGCAGGATTATTTTCGGCGAAAAATATTTATGTTCCAAGTTGAGTTGGAAGCATTTGCAGTAAAACAGTTCGAAAATAATACAATATTGAGTTAGATGTCGATGTTTAATTATTAGTTTCGATGTTAGTTCCGGCGGACGCGCTCGGAGTTCAGTTAATATCCACGTTCCTATCATAATGTTCAGATAGTACGTTTTAATAAATTATAACCTTAATCCCTGAACAATGATCTGAGACGTATTGTAGTTAACAAATAAAATTCGACTGATCAATGTGGCTGGAAAAAACCCTACATAAAAGGGAAAAATTTCGTAGTCGTACCATTTTAAACTTTTTTGGAGCTGGCAACAAGGTGGTGCGGCTGAATTCCGAGCAAGGCCCGCGTTAGGTAGATTATAAACATTCAATTTTATTGATAAATATCGTCGGTTCAGCAGTTTGTAAATGCGCTCATGTTGCTGAAACACCGACTCGACTCGCGTCGGCTAAACGTTCATTAAAATTACTGATACACTAAATATAAATAAGTTTATGTATTAAAAAAGTAACGAAAAAGCGAAAAAAAAAGAAATTTACTTTAAGTGAAACTGATTGAAGGTTTTTTGGGTCGCACTTGGCGCTAGAGAAATAATAGTATAATAATTAACGCAACGTTTGGCGATCCTACCGCCCTCGGTCAAGAGCTTTTGCTTTAAATGTGGACTAACAATGTTGAACATTGTGATAAAAGATTACTCGCCATAAAGTGAAACATGGATATCTAACGGTTCCATAGTTTAAACATCGCTCAATATTTTTCTACCGCACAGAACCATAATTTGCTAGAGCGAGATAGAGCGGCGAAACTTTCAGAGTGAATCACGCACTACAACAGTCTTGCTCTTCTTGCTCTAACGAATGATAGTTCTGAGCGATTGAAAAGATACGAGTAACGAAAACAGGCGGAACGGATGCGTATACTAGATGTGGGTCTTCCCTCACCAGCATAAAAGTATTAAATGAAATGAGATGAGTCCACAAGACGAGGGCTACAAAATTGTAAATATAGAATTAACGTACGGTGCGCCTCAAAAGATATTGGTACATAATGTATCGTATATATAATTTGTACATATAGAGACAGTGTTCATTTTAATAACTGTTATTTTTTTAAGAACACGAATAAATCGTTTGTCTGTAACTTGACTACTGTTTGAGATACTCCGACTCGTGAGTAAAGAAGATACTCTACTAGGTTAATTCCGAATTAAAATAACAACATAACTAATTTAGCGATGTGAAAAGTAACAAATAACATAACCCTATGAATGTTGCAAGTGGGAGTGTCTCAAACAGCATTAGACAGGCGTAAAAAGAATAGCTGAAAAGTTTTCAAGGGGTGAACCAGTCCGTGAAAATTAAATAACTTTCTTCATCTATAAGTCATGAAAGGTTAACTATTCTTTCGTATTCGGGATTATTCAGTTTCATGGACTGATTCGCTCTTAAAATCATTTTCAGCTAATTTATTTACACCTTATATTAATGAATAATGAGAAATGTGTAAATGTGTGCGTGGTCGTCGCCCGGTGACGTGTGTCGACTATCAACTGGGGACAAAATACACTTTGGACAAATTCAATAGCATAACTTACTCTCGTGATATTATGGATCTCACCGTTCTGCAATTTGGATACTTAGCGTAACATTATTTACAACAAAATAATAAACTTGGACGATTATTTTGTCTCCAATTGAACATGTAAACTGTACTGCACTTTTAATTATAAATTAATAAATAATATTAAACGATATGTCATTGTTTCAATAAGTATCCTAAAATTAATTTAATACACGAAACAAAAACTTAAATATAAATAGGTAGCTTGACGCCGCGACGCACAATGTAATGTCTGCAAAATGTCACTAAAACACTGGAACCGGTTTCGATCTAGCGTTAGTATCGTTCAAAACCAATTTCAGGTTTAATTAACCGGTTAATTTAGCTCACCAAAACCTAAATTTATTCTAAACCTGGTTGACAAATAACCTGGTTAAAATCGGTTACCGAAACCTAGACCATAATAAATTTCGGTTTTAAGGCAATGGCCAAACCAGTTTACAAAACCGGTTTATAAATCTTGCAATCAAAGGCAAAGTAAAAAATATACCACGTTCAGTATTGTTTATTCAAATAACTAACTTACAAACTACAAAGCATTACATCCAATAAGATGCTATTTTATAAACCAAAAATCATCACGATGAATCGATGAGTCATGTCCATAGAAATCGCATATTCCCGAGTCGGCTTCATATGACTGGTCACGTCTGGATGATGACAATAAACCGACGTCTTGCTGATTGTTTCTGCCGCTGCCGACGGTGAGGCACCAGGCTCGGGCGGTTCGACCACTTCGTCGCGGGGTCCTCACCGCTGGATGAATACATAAAAATATCAACTACCTACCTACATGAAAGTCAGTCATTGCCTTGAATTGATTTTACGGTCGTCAAAGCTGCTACCCCGCAAGGGATACCTAAACGCGTGATTTATGTTTGTATGCATGACGCAAAACGGATAGTTTTTCGACCGAAGAACCTATTGGCGGACCTACTTTACTCAGAGAAAATAGAATGCGATTCTGTGAGGACGTGAGGACTTAATTTGATTAGAGCGAGCTCGACCAACTGGTACGATCAAATAAACAGCACTTCAACTTACTATTTTATGGGATAACTGTATGATTAACCAATACTAGATGATCACTTAAATTAAAATGGTAGGTCGCCGTGCTACTGATAGTATAAGCTGCGACGAGCTAACCTACATATAAACTAACTTACGTATGATATGGGTTATATCCTTTTGGTTTGTATTTCAATTTAAATTTAGCTGGAAAAGAAAGTAGTAGAGCATTAAGCTTATTTAGGCCAAAGGGAAATTTACTATATAACCGTTAGAAATCAGTTTTTTTCGTGTAGGAGCTCCTCTTAATGTTAATTTTATTAAAGTACCTATCTGTTGTTATAGCGGCAAGA